>RJWH01006244.1:0-33567 GCA_004363575.1 Solenodon paradoxus
CCAGCCAGTGCCCAGAAGAGACACAGGCCAGGCCTAGAGTGGGGGTGTCGTTCTGTGGGAGACACACGGGTGGGCTGGGGACCCCGCAGGGCCAGCCTAGGGAGCAGGGACGGCAGCAAATGCTTCGGAGGAGAGACCCTCACCCCAAGGAGGAGCCGGGGCGTGGGGAGAGCAGGCCTGGAGTGCAGCAGCACGTGCCCAGCAGGGCTCAGCGACGCCTGCTGGCTGAGCCCCGCAGAAGAGAATGCAGACGGGCAGGGCCGAGCTCCAAGCTCCAGCGCCCCTGCTTTGCCTGAACTTGCTGGGCTAAGGTCTCCAGACCTGCCTGTGACTGGGGGCGTCCCTGCACCGCCGGCCCTTCTCCCCGTGTCACGAGCGCCTCTCCAGGCCCAGGGTGCCCCCGGGAGCCCACACTGTCTTCTGTGCTACTGGGAGACAGCCGCAGATGGCCTGAGTCCCCGCCAGCGCGGCAAAGGCAGAGGGCACCCTCTGGGCACAGGGAGGAGCTGCCGGCCTGCAGGGCAGTAACCGCCGGCCAATGCCGAGGCTGCCAGCCCGTCCGCCCCCAGGCTCGCGTGAGGGCTCGCGTGAGGGTTCCCGCAGGCCTGAGCTCTGGCTACTCTGGGCCAGGCCTCCCTAAAACCTCAGGCCCAAGGGCTCCATGGCTAACGTGCCCGGGGAGGGAGACGCGGCTGCCGTTCTGCTGCCCCTGCAGACAGTGGGGCGGGAGAGAAACCCGGCCTGAGCGGCCCCCAGCCCCCAGCCCCCAGCCCCCAGCCCCCAGCCCGGTGACTGCGGGACAGGCAGGCACTCAGGACGTCTCAGCGCCAGTGTGGGTTCCGGCCCGGAGAGGCCTACTGCCTGGTACACCCTTCCTTCCTCGCACTGGCAGGGACAGGGAGGACTCAGGACCACACCACCGAGACAGCCTGGGGATCCCCCAGGAATGGGGAGCTGGCCCCGGGTCCCCCACACAGTGCCTACCTGGAAGCTGGGCCCCAGGGCCACGTGGGATGTGGAAGGTCACCTCCTGTGTCCAAGGCCACACTGCAGATGGAGGGATGGGCCTGGGAGCTCCCAGGAGCTGGGCCGCAAAGGCCCCGCTGCCAGCCCCACTGGAGGGGAGCTGGGAAGGCCGGGCTGGCGGTGGGTGAGGGGAACGCAGGGGAGAGCACGGGAGTGGTGTGCCTTCGTCCTGGGGGCTGCCCCGAGGGGAGAGAGCTGAGCAGAAGGACTGACACCCCCATGAGAACGGCAGGAGGATGCGGGGCAGGAATGGTGGCTGGGGGGAGGGGCAGTGCAAGGAGAAAGGTGCTGGGAGGGTGAGGTGGCTGCAGTGGAGGAGGGTGCAAGGGTGGGGGTAGGGATGGGGTGGGAGTGGGGGGCGGAGGGGATGGGGATACGATGTACTGAGCAGGTGCGCGGGCGGGGGCAGGTGCAGGCGGTGCAGGTTCAGGGAAGAACAGCTAAGGGACGCAACTGCCTCCAGTGGCCAGTGGAACACAGTGGACACACAGAAGGGGGTGCCGCAGAGAGCTGCAGCCCCTGGGGGACACCTGTGGCTCCTCACTGGGTACCCTGCCGTCAGGAGGGGCTGCGGCCCCGAGAAGGCCTGGGGTGTGGCAGGGGCCAGAGACCCTGGCCAGTCGCCCAGGAGTGTGCACATCGCGGGCTCACCCAGGACGCTGAGCAAACGTTTCCTCCCGCCCTGGTCCCCTCCTGCATGAAGAGTGCCCACCCCGCAGCCCCAGGCCTGCCCTTCCCTCTGCTCACCCCCCGTGTCCCAGCGCATGTCTTGCCAAGGGCGCCTCGGGGGCCTGCCCAGCTGGGGTCCCAGGACGGCGGAAGTCTGAGGAGCAAGGCCCGCTCGGGGACGGGCACCGAGCAGCGCGGGCTGAGACTGGACGTGCGCAGCCACTGTGTGTTTGACCTGAACCTGAGCCCCCAGAGCCAGGCCAGGCCGTGGAACCCGGTTCTTGGGGGCCTCATGAGCTGCTTCCTGAGCAGCCAGACCCCCAGAGCGCCGGTGACCAGTCAGCGAGGACAGAGGGCTCTTCACAGGGGAGTGTGGACCCGGCGTGAGTAAGAGCGCGGGGACCCACTTCCATCACAGGGGACCTCTGCCGTCAACTCCCGGACCCTGGATGACACCCCACAGCCCTGGTGGCTCCCCTTTGCCCCGGGCTTCATCCCAGTGCCCCGCTCCCCAAACTGAGGCCGCACCTCCTCTTGGGACCTGGGATGCCCAGCTCTGGGGGCTCTCCCGCCCTGCCCCCTGCTTGCTGCCTGTGTCCAAGCTGATCTAGAGCTGACAGCCCGCCCTTGGCGGAAGGGCTGTAAAGCGGCTGTGGATGACTGTGTCCTGGACACTCACTACCACACGGGGTCCTGGAAGTCACGCGTCACCGCAGGCGTGAACAGCAGAGGCTGGTACTCGAGGTGGACGCAGCCTGGCTCCCTGTGTGCCCAGCCCCGCGCCCCTTCTCAAGGCCCACAGGCCCTCAGCAAGTGGGGGCAGGGCTGAGCCAGGAGCTCAGGGTTCTGGTCACAATCAACGCCCTGGGGAGACGGTCCCGACACAGCCAGAGTGGGAAGCTGAGGGCCCTCTGGCCTCCAGAAGCGCCTGGCCACGGAGCTCCCGGGGTCTGGCCTGGGCCTCTCACCCGGCAGGCAGGCAGGCGCGGAGGCCCGGGGCCTCAAATACCAAGCTAATTGGCTCTGGCAGAGCACCCCTAAACACTCCTACACGGCAGGCCTGGCCCTCTGCCCGACCCGCGCTCTGGGAGCGCCTCGGTGCCCCCCCAAACTGACACGGCCCCCCGCAGTGGCAGTGGCGACTGGCTGGGAGGGGCGTCCTCCTGACCCCGGGCCGAGCACGGCAGGGAACCCAGAGACAGACGCAGGCTGCAGAAGCCAGAGAGATTAGAGCGGAAGCTCGTCCACGCAGGGCTGGGCTTGGGAAGCCAGCTCCAGGCAGCCGGCCCGCAGGGATTGCCCAATGGGCCTGTCGCAATGGACGGGGTCTGGCGCCAGCCCTCCGGACGACTGCCAGGGGCCTGCCGCCTGAGCCCCTAGGCTTAGCACATGACCACAGAGCAGAGTGGAGGGGCCAGGCGTCCCTGGGCCCCCATGCCCCACCGTCTGTGGACAGGACATGGGGACAGGAGCGGGCTGATGGGTGAAGGTCATCAGTCTCAGCCTAGAGGGGTGCAGGGGACTCCCCGGCCCCAGGGAAGCAGGGCGCACCCAAGCTCCTGGCTGCCTGTGAAGTCTGTGGGGCTGGGCCCTGCCCCCACCTCTCCAGGGAGCAGACGGACGGGTCTTAAAACGGCCCCAGCAAAGACGGTTCGTCCCCACAGCCCCTCTGCTCCACCCCTCCACCGGGGCCACTGCAGAGCCCCCCACTTCCCCTCCTCCCGGTAGCGCCTTTATTCCACAAGATCTAAGCTTCTCTCATCGAGTCACTGTTTACTGACCACTTTAAGTGCCAGGTGGCCCTGCAACCCTCTCACGCCCTGGACCCTGGGCACATCACCATCCGGTTCTTCAGGTGAGACACAGAGTCTTTCGTATGCTGCCTGGGACACGGACAGGCCACGACCCCAGAAACAGGTTTTACTCCTTTCACTCCAAGCTGGAGGCCAAGCTCGGCCCCTGCCACGCCCACTCTGTCCAGCAGGGCAGCACCACGTGGTGTCACGGACTGATGCGCACCAGCCCTGTCTGGGGGCACCCCACCCTGCTGACCAGGCCCGGGCAGACAGACCCACTGTGGCCGGCACCTCCGTGAGTCTGTGCCCGCCTCTTCTGAAGCTGGACTGTCCACCAGGCAGGAGCTAGCCTCCCAGCCCACCACAGGGCGCCAGAGACACCCTGGGCCTGGCGTCCAGTGGCCAGGAGCACAGGTCACACCTTGGACACCCTCGGAGACGTGGATCCTGTCTGTGAAACCAGAGGGTTGATTACACCTCCCTCGGGAGCCCACTCAGAAAGCCTGTGGATGTGCGGCATGGCCTGCCGCCGCGCCCGCGCCCGCGCCCACCCTCAGCCTCTGGGGACACCGCCGGCCCCCAGTTCCACCGCGGCACTGAGAGAGCTGCCACCACACACGGGGGCGCCTCGTGACCCTGTTCCCAGCGCCTGTCCTCCAATCTCAATCCTCCGACAGATGGGGTGGCCCGCCCTGGCCGTGAGCCCTCCGCGGCCGCGCTCGGGACCTCGAGTGGACTGTCCATGGCAGGACCCACGCACTCACACAAAGCAACTGACTAGTTAAAAGTTTTATTGATTGAGCACAACTGCGTGTAAGCAGTAAAAGTTCTCCTGATGTAACCCACTTTTTCTTAATGGGTAATCTCAGACACTGGAGTTTGTATGTTAAAGGAGTTTTAGGACAATTTAATAGCTCATAAAATTTTATGGTCCCAGTTGAAATCAGAGTGATAACTCTGGCCCGCACAGCTATAGTTCGCTAAATGTCTCTCATCTATTTTTTTTCTCCATTTATTGGAAAGTTAACATCTGCTCTGCTCTGGGGGGGGAGAAAAAGAAAGGAAAAGAATGGTCTGCTTTTCCAGAAGAAAGGTAAGAGAGTCTGCCTCTCCTGCTAGCTCGTTTCCCAGCACGTGATTTTCCTTGAAGTCAGCAAGGGGGACGAGGCGCCGGCTGCCTACATGCAGGGCGCACGCAGCAGGATGGCTGTGCCCCTCCGGCGACGCAGGGAGATGGAGCCTATCGAGGCCATGGCACATCCTGGGATCCGCCCGAGCCTGGAGAGGCCACGAAGAAGCAAGACTGGTAATTCCCAAAGTACCTACTGTGTGCGTGGTCCCGGGGCCCTGGAGGGCAGGCACAGCGAGCTGCTTCCCGGTCAGGGAGTTCTATGCCCGTCGCCCGGGCCACCAGCAGAGGCCGCCTTCAGGGAGGGCACTGGGTCCGCATATCCCAGGACCCCCGTGTCCTGGCTGCCCCTCGGCCCTCGTCACCTGGCCTCCAGGAGCCTCTGCTTCCCGGCCTCTCAAGGACAAAAGAAAAGAAAGCACGTGGAATGTGGCCAGTAGCTGGAGTTTTGAGATGTGTTTTTAAAAAAGAAGGGAATTCAGGAGAACGTTTAGTGTCCTCCAGAAAACAAAGCGTAAATCACTAGACGGACCGGCTCCTCCGTAAATACCCGGGAGGTCCCCGGAGAGGCCAGCAGCCAGCGGCAGCCCCCGTGCCGGTCAGCTGACGAGGGCCTCACACGTGCGCGAGCAGGCCCGGAATCCAGCGGCGCTGCTACGTGGGTGAGCACAGCATGCAGCGTGCAAGGAGGCATCGGTGTCCTGTGATCCCATTCATGGGAAACGTGCAGAGCAAGGGACTCCTGGGGCAGGCGTCGGGGTGGTGGCCAGGGGCTGGGCGATGGAAAGGTTTTGAAGCTAGATGCCAGGTGGTGGTGGCACCGTGCTGTGCGTGGCATTTGAACGGCTCGGAGTTGCGCTCTAAAATACGTGTACGGTATGTGAGTTTCACCTCTAAAAAAAAACTTTTTAAGGAAGGAAATTCATGTTTACAGACCTGAAGTCTGGACGCCCACCCATCTGTCTCTTTTCGTCTCCAGTCTCTGGAAGGAGAGCCGCCCGGCCTCTGCCCTCTGACCCTGATGTTCAGAGCTAGGCGGGGTGGGTGGGCATGGAGAGGCTGGAGCAGGGGTTTAACCACACTGGGGCGCACTGTGGGGGGCGCGTTACAGAGTGAAGGTCACGCGAAGGGCCAGCCTTGGGCTCTGTGCTGGCCCCGTGGGGTCAGGTCAGAGCCCACCTCCCCAGAAAGGACCCCATGGGGTCAGTTCAAAACTCACCTCTCCAGCAGGGATCCCACAGGGTCAGGTCAGAGCCCACCTCCCCAGAGAGGACTCCACGGGATCAGTTCAGAGCCCACCTCCCCGACTTCAGGATAAGCCGCTCCTTTTCCCCAGGCCCCCCAGCCGCACGCCCTCTGCGTGTCTGGATCTCTCACGATTTCCCATCCTTAACCCCCACTCAGCGGAGGGAGCCGCGCGGAAGGTGTCTGCACTCTGCGTCCCCACTCAAGGCCCCCGTCCCACCTGAGAGGCCACCTGCCCAGGGAGAAGGCTGCCCGGCCTGGCTGGGAGGAGGCCAGTGCAGTGGGTTCCAGGCCCTCCCTGGCCAGCCTCCTGGCCTTTGCCCACCAGGGAAAGGACAAAAGGGGCAGGAACGTTGTCTTCTGCCATCGGGAAGCAGCAGGCGCCAAAGGCGGTCAGCGCCACCCAGCCTGCTGGGGGCGGCCCGGGGGAAGCCGCCCAGTCTCCAAAAGCTCACTTGATGGGCAAGAAACATCTCCTAAGAAGTCTGCCAGCCTTCCGCTCTCCATGCCCACCCTGGTAGCGGCCCTCGACCTGCGGGCAGGTGTGACAGACCCTCGCGTCACCCGCCGCCAGCAGAGCCTCCTCTGGGGTGGGCTGTGTCCCCAAGGGCAGCGTCCATCGCTTCCTGATGCCCAAGCCCCTGAGGAGGGTCCAGCCGCCCCCGGGCGGGGCTGGATGGCAGAGGGGGTTGTGGGCCACGACCGGCGCGGCACCCGGTTCTCATCGGGCCGACCCCCGGCTCCGGGCCACGTCTCAGGACCAGCCATCCGCTCGCCACAGAAGCCTGCCTGGACCCTAGGCAGCCGCAGCGGCCTCCCCCGAGCCCTCAGCAGCGTTTCGGCCACTGTGTCCCAAGACTGGAGCCACGTGCCTCCCGCCCCTCCCACCACCACTCAGCCTCCAAGGGCTCCACACGCTCCCCGCTGGGCCCCCCGGCCCCGCACCCCAGGGTGACTGTTTCTCCACTGGCGGCTGAATATTGAAATAGACACTGAGTGTCAGTCCTGGCTCTGCTGCGGAATGGCCCTGGGGCCTGGGGCCAGCTTCTTTAGCGTTCCTCTCGGTGACATGCGAGAATAAGGTGAAGACTCGAAGCCAGCCTCTCCCTCCATCACTCTGCTTCCCACAAATTAGAGAGAAAGACTTTCTATTTTAAAGGAAAATGTGCATCCAGCGGGGAATGAAGGCGAGCAGGCAGGCAGAGAGGAGGGGGAAGCGCGTCGTTTTGTTTAGCTGCTCGTCTCGGGGGTTCCCTGCATTCCTGGAACGTGAACTCGGGTCCTTGGGATGTGCGTGGACTGCACTCAGCCGGAGGAGGTGGGCTCAACCACAACTCCACCAGGGTGCGCCTGGATGGAAGGATTCTTATCGGAGTCATGATACTGCCTCACCCCAAAGACAGACGCTTTGAAGAATGCGGCGCAGAGGAGTTTCCGAAGTGAGTGCTGGTGCTTTGTGGGCGCCGAGATCATCAAATTGCAAATTGCAGGGGCTGCGGGGAGAGAGAGGATAACAGAATATCAGAAAGGAAGCTATTCTCAAGTCAGACATTTCATGACTCTTTCTCATATTTAGGTTTCTAAGAGATTCCCCCAAATGAAAGTCCTATTATTTTATGACGTATGCATCGCACATCACAGCTACCTGGCAGCTGGCATCATAGCATGTGATGGAGACCTACTGCGTGCCTGAGACTCTCAAGGTGAGTCTTAGTTCCCCACTTCGCAGCTGGGACATGCGACCCGAGGCCACCGTGTCCACAGGGCCACGCTGGGGCGGGACCCCGGACCGGCCGGGCCCCACGCCGCCCTCCTCCTCCTGCTCCCGCGGCTGTGAAAGCCCCTCAGACTGGCAGCCCCAGCCCCCTCCCCCTGGCCGAGCGTCGGGCTACTTTCCATTCCCAGTCTGGTCACTCCAGATGCAAAATGAAAAATGAACCAATAACCAGTGATCTGAGCACCGCGGCACGGAATGCAATCAGGGCGGCAGGGCGGCCGCGCTTCCCGCCAGACAGATGAGCGGCGGTGCCGGGAGAGCTGCCCTCTCGGCGCGGTGATGTCGGAGGGCACAGCAAGGTCCCCTGAAGGGGGGCCTGGTGGCACAGGGCCCTGGGCTCCTACGGCTTCAGGGTGGGACCCCGGGCGCACTGAGAACAGGCCCTGAAGTCCCGACACAGCAGGGTCTCCAAGAACGCCAGCGCCCTCCCACCCGCCTGCCCCACTTGTTCTAGTGGAGCAGCAGTTGGGTCCGCTGCTTGCAGCTGAGCGCAGTCCACATACATCCCAAGGACCCAGGCTCCCGACCCAGAGCAGATAGGGGGTGGGTAGCGGGCGGAGGGGACAACCAAGATGAACAACTAAATAAATAAATGATTCTTCCTCCTCTCTCTTCCTGCCTGCTCGCCTTCATTCCTGCTGCACCTGCCCTCGTATTTTAAAAAAACAGCTCGACGTGTCCCTCACCCCTGCTCGTGGCCCCGGGTCTGTCCAGCCAGGACGGGAAGGATCTGGAAAGCCACACAGAGCAGGGGTATCCCCTCGACCCCCTCCAAGCTGCAAGCCCCCAGCAGCCGCCCACCAGAACCCAGGGCCATCAGGATTGTGGACTAAAGACGGGTTTCTGTTCACTGGGGGTTTTGCCTCAGTTTTGATTCTTTTAGAAATGCATTGACTACTAGTGCCCTCGGGGACAGAGCTCCTGGCCTTGCACCCAGGCCCCCACCCACCCTCTGGTCTCTGGACACTTTGCCTGTGGTCACTTTGCCTGTGGTCACTCTGATGAACTGTCAGGTCCCCAGGGGGGGCAGCGTCCTCTGTTCAGGCTCCTTATGTCCCCAGACCATTCGTTGTCGCCAAGCACATCATGAGAGTCAGTTAAAAGCTTAGTGGAAACTCAGAATTGGGGCTTGTGGCATGACCAGGCGGTCTTGCTGTGACAGTCAGGAAGCAGGTCCCTGGTCCTGCAGCCGCCCTCCCCCCGCACGCCCCGAGGTGCAGGTAAGTGAAGGGCCAGACCAGGGGCTGAGCAGCAGATTCTCCTGCACGCTGAAGCTGTCGCTGGACTCAGGTCTGTGACTTGACACCCGGAGAGGCTCAGACACCCGCCGTGCTAGACGCCTGACTGAGCATTTGCATATTGAAACACAAACTCCACCACCAGTGACTTCCCTTTAATTCCCTACCTTACAGTCAGGACATTGCACTGATCTCTTCTGGAATTACGGGCTAAGCTGCCGCGCTGAACTTCATCACGGACAGTGCGGGAGTGCGGCCACCTGGCGGGGACAGCATGGGTCACCCGCCCCTTGCAGGCAGCCACCAAGTCCCCACACCGCGAGGTGCAGAATCCTGGTGTCCAGGCCCCGGCCCGGCAGACCCCCGGTCTGGGGAGCGGCCACGCCTCCAGGAGAGCCTGGGCTCACGCCGGCCGCTCCCCCGGCTGCAGTGCATCCCCGGGCTCGGGCCTGGGCCTCTTCAAGTGAAGACACTCCAGAGGCCCCGGCGCAGCACTGGCCCAGGAAAAGGCACTTTCATCTGCGTCTCCTCCAGGCAGCAGGCGACGGGCCGGGCTGCCGGGGCGCGAGGGCCGGCCCGCTGCACGGAGGCGGCGTGAAGTCGGTGCTCCTCAGAGGAGTCCTGGGGCCTTAGGGGGTGAGAACGCCCATCCCGAAGAGGCTGCCGGGGCCCACTCCCAGTGGGGGAAGGGACGCGGTCTCAGTGGTTCACCTCGAGCAGCAGCACCGAAGGCCAGTCAGAGCTGCCTAATATCAGGGCCACGGGAGAAGCACCTGAGCCCTGGAGGAAGGTGCCTCCCTTGGCAGCTGTTCCCCAGCACGCGGCTCCGCGGGCTGGCACTGGGGGCGGGCAGCCGGGTGCAGCTCGAGGCGGGGCCAGGAACCAAAATAGACCCCCAGGGCCTGCCCCCGGCTAGAGGGGCACAGGGACAGCCCCTGGGGAGCTCCCCAGATGACCGTCCAGCCACCTCTGGCCCTCGGGCCAGAATGGACAGAGCCAAGTGGCTTTGGAGTCCCAGCTCCCACCGTCCACGGCGGCCCTCCGCTCACCACGCGGCAAAGCTCCTCGGAGCCAGTTTGCGGGTCTGCTCGGCTGTTCGTGCAGGAGGAGGCGCACGTGGACACCCTGCCTGCATCCCAGCCCCTCCCTAACGGGAGTGTCTGCCCCACTGGCCGCCGGCCCATCAGAAAGCACCCCAAGAGCCCATCAGGCCCAAGAGGGACAGACGGACAGTGGCAGGCGGCGGGATCCCTCGCGGCGTCAGGGGAGCACGCGGCAGGAGCTCTGATCTCGTGGTGAGTGGCCGGGACCCAGCCAGCGTGCTGTGTCCTGTATCCGTGATGGACAGTGCACCCTTCGTGTGCGGTTCTGAGTTCTGACACACACCCCGCCCCTTCGCCCTGACCGAGAGCGCACTCTCACCCCGCCGCCCCGGCACCCGGCTCCACCGGCCGTGGACCAGCGCCTGGTCCCAGGCTTCCGTGGCCCCAGGGCCTCGCCACCGTGGCTCTTCCACGCAGACGCGGCCTGGGGGGTCTTCGTCCCAGGACACCGGGGTTTGTTCAGCCGGGTTTGGAACTGCAGCTTCTCAGTACAGAGCAGGGTTTCACAACCAAGCTCGGCGAGTACCTTCCAGATGCCTGACCCGTGAACACCCGGTGGCCCCGGGCCATGTCCCCAGCAGGCTCTCCCTGGGCAGGGAACCCCACTCTGCACAGGCTGGGCTGCTCCGGGGTGGCCATGCACCCAGAGCCTGGCCTTCCACATGTGGGGGCCAAGGGTGCCCTTCTGGCTGGAAGGGAAGGGGCTTCTGGGCAGCCTGGGCCAGGCTGGCAGGGACACCGGGGAGAGGGTGCCTCGGTGGCAGGTCCCTTTGTTCCCGAGGGACGCTGGGCCACCAGCTGCGGCCCCCCGATGAGGCGATCACTCAGGCCCGATACGATCACCGCGGGACAAGAGGAAATTGGAGTGTCCCTGTGCTTGATCGCACCCGCCCGCCGCAGGGACATTAGCAGCCACGTAATGGCCGCAATCGGCTCCCCAGCAGCCCCATGACCTTGGGCGGCTCAGAGCCCGTTGCTGTTCTAATGAAAAATCAGTAGCGAGGGAATGGCTGTGGCCTGAGGGGCAGGAGGGGGAGGGGCTCCTGCCTCTGCCTTGTGTCCATCTGCCCGGCCGTGTGTCCACACCCCCACCCCCACACTGGCCCCCCGTGGCCTGGCCTGGGCACCCCTGAGGTCCAACCTGAGACGAGGAGCTGGGGACCGCAGAAGCCCGGGCAGGGGAGGGACAGCCAGGGTCGATTCGCCGCTGCAGGCAGAGCGGAGGGCCCTGAGGCCGCACCCCACTCTGAGGTCCTGCCTCCACCTCTTACAGGGACCCCTTCACTCCCACGTTCCCATGGCTCACGCCCTTGGGCTGTCATTTGCCCCTTTTCAGACACGGAGGCTGAAGTAACCGCCCATCAGACACCAAGGGAGGGCAGCAGGCCCGGCGGTGGGAACCTCCACCGGCGTCTCTGAGCTTTTCTCTGAGCTTTCTGCAGGGTCAAACCCAGGCCTTCCTGCCCCCCTGCACGTCCACCTCAAGCACAGGCTCCTCTGGGCCGGGAGCCCCAGAAGGGTCTGCCTACCCCAGCACAGCCCCAGCCCCTCGGCTGCTCACAGCCCCACCAGGCCCCTCTGCTGCCCAGCGGGGCTCTGAGGCCGGGCAGAAGCCCAGCGGGCTCTGAGGCATCAGGGTCCCAGCAGGCAGCCCCCCGACTAACACACATCGAGAAGCAATTCAGATGGGCCCAGGCGTGACCGTTATCCAGCTAAGCCCTCACCAAGGGGGCCTGCTGCAAGGGCAACCACCAGCCGCTCTGGCCGGACTCTGGCCCCTTCCCACACTCCCACCCCAGTTGCTAGACGGTTGTCAGAGCTGCAGAAAGTGAGGGGTGAGACGGCATGGCCAGCCAGGCGCGGACCCCTGGGCCTGCAGCCTGTCCCTGACTGAAGCCTCTCTGCTGGGCTCCTTCCCCATGTAACCCCATGGCCCCTGGATGGGGCCGAGCCCTGGGCACTCCAGGTGACCTCCACTCCGAGCAGGGAGGACTGAGCACTTCCTCAGGGACCTTCAGCCCCCTCCGAGGTCAGAGATAGAATGCCGGATGCCCAGTGACAGCAATGGCTAACAGGCACAGCCCCCCTGGTGGGCTCTGACACGGGGACACTCGGCACCTGAGCTCACAGCGACTAGCACGCAGGAGCTCGACTGCCCACCCTCCAGACCAGGGCACGGGCTACAGACAGCAGTGACGCCCCGGGTCACACGGTGCCCGGGGGGTGGGGCCAGGGTTCCAGAGTCCATGCCCTTGTCATTAAACTGACTGTGAGGCTGGACACCACCCGCCTTCTTGTTTTCTACGCTTTCCATCCCTGTACAGAAGGTGACAGAAAGGCAGTCCCATTTTCCGACGGGAACACTGAGGCAGGAGGGGAGATGGACCCCTGCCACCTCCAGGGAAGTGGCCTAGCCTGCCCTGTGTCACCTTGGCACTCACTTCTACAGGAAGGTGTGGTCGGTTGCTCCCCAAGAAGGCCGAGAACTGCCCCTCCTGTCCCTCGTTCTCGTTTCCGGCACCCCGCGTGCAGTGGGTCCTCAATACTAGTCCCACGGGGTAACAGGGCCGCAGAATGCGCCCCACAGCTGCACGGGAAGCCAGGTGCCCCGGAGGAAGGAGGGAGGGTCCCCGCGCCCCACTCTCTGGCTGGGCAGCAGCGCCGTCTCCACTCCCCACGTAGCCTGGTCAGGAAAAGGGGCTCGAGTTGGTGAAACAGCCTGCGTGGGCCAACAGCCTGCAAGGGGCACCAGCTCCCAGCACCCGCTGGCTCAGGACAGCAGCACAGCAGATTCCCCCGGGCACACGCAGCGAGTTAGTCCTGCCCACCTGCAAGGGCCCAGCCGCCCGGCACCACGCACACTGGACACGCCTCGCAGGCTTTTGGTCACCCCCATGCCGCACGCAGATGTGATTCTAAGCACGTCCCGGACATACTGCTGCTCCGCGGATCAGTGCTGGATCCGGCCGTGTCTGCAGGCCTTCTGCTCCAGAACGATTTGCCCACGGCGGTCGCGCGAACCAGCCGCCATGAGTGCAGCGGTGCAGTCCCTTGCCAGGTGGCAGACCCTCATGTGACCGACCTGGGCCCTCAAGAACCTCCGACGGGCGCTGGGGAGACGCCAGCCACCACAGACACCCCCGCACCACCTGCGGGTGAGGGGTCGGCGAAGCCAGCGGGGCAGCCGAGCCGGGAGAAAGGAGGGTCCCACGTGAAGGCCCTGGGGCCCACAGAGGCCCGACCCCTCTCCAGGGGCACGTCAGTGGGGCAGGCCCAGGCCTGCGGGCCCCACAGCCCGAACTCTCAGCCCTGCACTGGGGTGGGGACCTGGGACCCTGAGGCCTCTGCTGCAAACCCAGCAGAAACCGCTGTCCCTGCCACTGACCCAGACACCACGGCCAGAGGAACACTCTACAGCTCTCCTCCTGGGGGCCCCTTCCCAGGGGACTTCCCGGGGGTAAAACCCCCACCCTGGACCACGGCCGCCCCCGGGCAGGAAGCACGTGCCACTTAAGGGTCCCCGCGCTCTGACCTCTCACCCCGCACTCTGACCTCTCACCCCGCACTCTGACCTCTCACCCCTCACTCTGACCTCTCACCCCGCACACCGAGGACAAGGCTACTTCCCCCGCTGGGTGTCTCCCAGCCCGGCCCCGGGCCCGCCCCGCTCCTCCGTGCTACTCTCCTTGCAGCCCAGGGCGGACGTGTCCCCAGACCCCCAAACGAGCGCCACCGCAGCGCCGGGGGCCAGGCCCACCCCGCGTGTCCCCTCTGCACTCAGGCGAGACCCTCGGAGGGCCACTCTGTCCTGCTCTGGCTGGACAACAGCACCAGGACCTAGGGCGTCCCTGCCCCAACCCTGCTGGGGGCCCGCCTGTCACCGCAACTCCAGCTCCTGTTCTCGCTAATTCAGCAGCCTCCTGTGGAACCTCGAGGGAAAAGGGCAGAAAAGTTGTGTTTGAACGGAATTCCATCGCGGGAGGGAGGGGCGGCCGGTGTGTAAATAGTGTGGTGGGTGTGGCCCAATCACAGACAGAGGGTGTGGGGGCCAGGGCCCCCAGGAAGGGCCCTCTGAGTGGAGAGGGAGCCAGGGGATGACCTGGGGTGTTCCAGGCAGGGCCCAGCAGGTGCAAAGGTCCTGGGGTGGGAGCGAGCTCTGTGGCTGGACGAGGGATGGCAGAGGCCCATGGCTGGGGTGTCAAGATGGTGCCACGGGGCCAGGATGGCCAGGAGGGGAGTGTGGCTCCATGGAAAGGTCAGTGGACACGGGAAGGTTCCTGACCTGGACGTGCGGATTTTGAGCTCACAGTTAAGGCCCGATGACACTGCCCCACTGGTGTTGAAGGGGCAGGGGGGCTACAAAGTCCGGACTGAGGGTGGAGGTGGGCGCTGGTTGGGGGCCAGGGAGCCATCCTTGCAAAAGGGGTGGGTCTGGGGCCTGGGGAGGGGCTAGAGAGGCCAAGCTGGTGGAACCCGTGTAAAGGCGCTAAGAAGAGGGAGGAGGCTGGAGGAATGCAGTCAAGCTGGGCCTGGAGTGAGCTCTTAGGGCTTCAAGGTGGCAGGGCAGGAAGGGGTTCGCCAGGCTGGCGGCTACAGGGAATGAGTAATGCTGTCCAGACCCCAAATGTGGAGACCAGGTCACTGTCCCCCTCAATCCTTCCTCCCGCCACAGGCAGAGATGGCTGAGCTTTGGGGTGACTGGGCCTCTTTCTCCCCTGCTCCCCGGCCCTTCCAGGTGGAGCCCAGCAGCCCCCATTCTGGCGGCTGAGCCCTGACCTTGGCCCCTCCAGGGCCTGAGACGGGTGGGTCCGCTAGTGTGGTAGCCAGCTGGAGTGGGCCCCAACATGGCCACAGCAGGAGTGTCACAGTGGGAGGGCTGCAAGTTCGCTGCCCACACGCCTCAGCCCTCAGCTCTTTTCCTGTCTGCCCTCCAGGCCCACTCAGTCTAGAACACCTCCACTGCAGGCCGCGGCCCTGCCCGGGGACTCCCTCCCAGGCCAGGCCAGGCTACAGCAGGGAGCCGGCTCGTCACAGCTGCAGTGGGACCACCCGGGAGCGGGGTCTTCTTCGCCTCCCTGAGGCCTGAGCGCAGGCAGGAGGCCGCCTCTCCCAGCGAGCTCCAGAGGTGTGTGGTCACCCACGCCTTTTCGCGGCGCCCTGCAGTGTGAGCTGGTGGAAGCATCCGACTTTGGACACCTGCGGGTCCCCAAAGTGTCCCCACCGGCCCGGAGGCCCATGGGGAAGAATGCCGCGTCCACACACGCCCTCTGAGCTGAGGGGGCGTGGCCAGCATGCAGAGATGCCATCGCGAGGAGGTTTGAGTGATGTCATCGGGTTGCCTGGCAACCCCATCACTGGGGCGGGCTGACTCCCGCGCTGGGTAAAGTCACATTTCTGCTGCTCTGTTCATCAGCTTCCTGGCAACTCGGCCGAGATGATCTCATTTTATTCATGATTATTTTATGTGCAATGCACTTTTAGCTCGAAGAGAATACAAAGATTTAATTCAAAACCCGCTCTTGCTTTATGTTTCCAGGGTGTCGCTGACACGGCGGCGTGTCAGTCACCATGGCGACACGCGGGTGATTAGTAACGCGGGGCACTAACACGCGCCACACTCCCCATCGGCGCAGATTACGGCACGTTATTACCGCAGTAATTACCTGCAGGAACACACAAATTCAACTAAATGGTCAATTGAAGTGAATGGCTTTTTATTCTAGTCCCTAAATAATGCGTCCGCTTGGCCGAGCAGCTCAAGGTAAACAAAATGCTCCAATGGACGATGGACGGCCTCCCCACCCAGCCGCACGCCGGGTCGGACGGGGCACCCGGGAGCCCCTGCCCCTCCCGGCCGGGCCTCAGCTCAGCTCCGGCCCGTCTTAACATTCCCTGAGGCCTCGCACAGCCGTCCTCCTCCCCCCAGGAAGAGGGCACCGACTTCCCAGCTACGGGCTGCAGTGACAGGCCGGCCTTCCTCCCGGGGGTGCCCTCTTGCCCCTCTGCTGGGTGGGGTGGAGTCTCTGGCTTCCTGCGACAGGATGTCAGGGGGAGGGGAGGTCACGGGTGCGTCCGCCTTTATTAACACAGCGTTTCTAAAATTCCATAAGCTGCGAAGATCTCCAAACAGGAAGTCAAGCTGGCCTCTCTGGGAGACCTCGGCGGCCACATTCCAGCCTGGAGCTGCCCTGAGCTTCTCTCTGGGGCACAGGGAGGGAGGCCGGCTGTCCTCGGAGGGCGTGAGACATGGGCCCAGAGGCAGATAAAGCGATCAAGTCGGCCTCCTTCCAGCCCTTTGCCCTGACAGAGCAGCGCCGGATAAGGAGAAGGGCCCAGGCGTGTGGGACAGAACATTCCTCCCTCCATTGGACAGTGCGCACGGGTCCCAAGGTCAGCCTTCCGGGCTGGGCCCGCAGGGCTGAATGACTGCACGAAGCCCACAGGGCAAAGGACAGGGGTTGGGGACAGGGGCCCAAGGAACCCTATCTGAGCTGAATCTGGAGGGCCAGGGCAGGCAGGGAGGAGGAGGGCAGCAGCAGGGCCCAGGAGGAGGGACTGCAATCTCATCACTGTCTTGACCGGCCACATAAAGACAGAAATAGGAGGAAGGAGGAAGAGGGGACCTCAAACCCCTCAGCTGTGCCTGCCGCCAGGCCAGGCTTGGGGGAGCCTTCCTGGGCAACTGGTCTTTGGGAGACACCTCCTCTGGTCCAGATCAGAGAAGCCAAGACAGACGAAGGGAGCCTATTGCTCCCCCAAAAAGGGGATCACATCAAACCCCTCTGGGTGCACACCCTGTCCCAACACGAGGCCCCAGCACCAGATAAAGGTGACCCCAAAGCTAGGAAGTCTCTCAGAGGCGAGAAACAGACGGGGCGCTGTGGTCTGCACGCCCTGTGGGGAACGGGCTCCGGGTCCAGGGCACAGGACGCAGGGCCGGCCAGCAGCCGGCCGAGCGTGTCCTCGGGAAGCGTGGAAGCCTTGGGTGGCCAAGAAGGCTGAGCCGCAGCTCACGTGAGCGCCTGGCCAGCGGTCTCCGTCCACACTGGGTCTGCCTGACCCGCGTCGCAGAACTGCAGGGAGATCACCTGCACGTGGGGCCGGGGGTCAGGCAGACCCACGTGAAGCCGGTCGGCCGTCAGCGGGGGAGGGCGGAGGGCATCTAAAAGCAGGCAAAGCAAAGCCCTGCGGCCTCCCACTCAAAATGAGCCTGAAAACCATTATCGAGAGAAACTAAATTTGTAGAGCAGTTTGAAAAAGGTTCTATAACAAAGATATTTACGTTCTGCGAATATAGCAACAAACGCTTAAGCTATACGAAAAATTAGCAGCTAGCAAGACATTTGACAAATGAATTCTAGAAACAGAAGACAAGGTCGCCGTATCGCCGTTCTGGATAAGGGTCTGCGGCCGGACTCACATGAAGCCAATTCCATCTCTGGGATTTGAGGACGAGAAAAGGTTTTACTCTGGAGTCGACTGACCAAGAGACCAGAGGACAAGCTTCTCACATCTGTCTCCCTGACCTGGCGTCAGGGTGACCCCTGAAAGGTGTGGGGGGTAGGGGTCGGGGCGGGGGCTCTGGTGACGGCCCGGCTCTGGCTGATGCGGGTCCCTGCTGCCGTGGGCTCAGGCCGAGCGTCCGGCACCTGCTGTGTCCCCTTAGCTCCTGCTGCCCGTGGTCCTGGGACCAGCAGGGGCACAGGTTCTGCCGTCAACAGCTGCGATGACACGCTGGCGTTCTTTCAAACCCTTGCTGGGTGGTTCTGGTCTGCATACAACGCTGGAAAGAGACAGCAAACCTTCCTGGGTTCAGTGCTAAACGCTTTCGACCACGGTATCACGACCATTACAGGAATGTGATCCATCTGTTAACTTCTAAGTACATACTCCAGGGGGCTCAGGGGGCTCCCCACATGTTTAAGTAAGAAACACCATCCTTCCAATCGTGCCGAAACTCTACCAAAAAATAAGGATACGCTCCTCGGTTCGCTCCGTGAGGGGCCCAGGAGTGTGGGATGGAATGTTCCTCCCTCCGTTGGACAGTGTGCCCGGGGCCGCACCCCCGGACCCCAACAGACTTCAGCAGAGAGTATGAGCAAGGCCAGGTCAGGACTGGGAGGAAGGAGGGAAATAGGCGAAATTCTAAATCAAATATTAGGCTGGCAAAGTCAGCAATAAAAAGCGCAGCGCATAATTCAGGGTGTGTCCGTGGGGACGTGCAGGCGTGGTCGTCATCAGGAGGGCACGGCCGCCTAGGGGAGGTCGCGAGAGGGTCTCCAGCCTGCAGCGGACATACCGGGAGAGTTGGCGTCCAGTCGTGATGCCCTCGGCAAACCAGGGACGGCGGCGAGCGACAGTCTTTGCTCACCACGCGCCGACTAGAAGCTTCTGCAATCGAGAGCAACGGTGTCCCTCACCCCTTCCGCCCGCTCCAGCACGGCCTGAGCCTCTCCAGTGCCGCGGGTGGGAAGCCGCCAGTGAAAAGGCAGGGCAGGGAGAAACGAGGCTCATTTTTCACAGACACCCTCATTGTTTCTCGAGTGCACTGTGGACGTGTATTCTGTGCGTGGAAAGTCCAAAATAGTTGCAGATCGAGAATGAGAAGCACCGAGAGCTCCGCAGGCTGCTGATAAAATCAGCATAAAAACCAGACTTATTTCCAGAGACTGGGAGAGACTGAATAATCAGGGAACTGTTGCAGGCACCCACCTACACCAGCCTCAAAGGGACCGACTAGAAGTGGACCCGCAGCCCCAGTAAGAGCGCTGGAGAAAGAACCATGTGACACAATTAACAGATGCTCGAGGAGCGCCCAACAAGAGACATAGACGGTACTCGTGGCTTTGAACACTCACTTCTGCAGATGTCAGTTCTCCCAAATGGCTTGTTTCGGTTCGTTCAGGTGTGTGGAGGTGCCCCTGTCGACAGCAGAGGTCACCCTTTCTTAGCGTATAGGTCCACATACGTGGGCAAACGAAGCAGTCGTGCGGCGGCCTCTCAAGACACACGGAGACGTGAGCCCGCCTCCCGCCTCTGGGTGCTCACCCAAAAGATGCAAGAACACTGACTCGCAGAGACGTGCGCACCCCCGTGTCTGCTGCGGCCCTGCTCACAGCACAGCAGCTGAGGACTGGAAACGACCTCAGTGCCCCACGTCAGGTGATGGATAGAGAAGACGTGGTCATACACACAGTGGACACGACACGGCCCTGAGAAGAGAGGAAACACTGTCACTGAATCCACATGGAGGGATCTGGAGGGGATGACGCTGAGCGACACAGGTCAGAAGAAGACAGATAGAGCCCAGACGACGACTCACAGGTGGGATGTGAACAGACAAAGGAACAGACGAAACAAAACCAACCCTTGGTCACTAGCAACCAAAGTGAGGTTCCACTAGGGGATGGAACAGTGCGGGCAAGTGGAGTGGAGCCCCCTGGACGCTGGTGAGGACACTGGCACTGTGGTGGCTGGCAGGCGTGTGACACATATCTGAGGATGGAGAGAATGTACATATGCATTTACATTCATTTGTAAAACAAAGATGCTACAATAAAATACTAAAAAATATTTTTAAAAAGAGACAGGGTAGATGCATCTCCTCCCGAGATCCAGCCCAGCGCCAGGCAGCCATGGGTCTGTGGCTCGGCCCCTGGTTTTCCCTTTTCTAGAATGTTCTTCAATGGAGTTGGACGGTGTGCAGCGCTGGAATCTGGCTTCTTTGACTTGGCGTCGTCCATTTGAAAGTCACCCATGACTCTGCACATCTCAACAGCACATTCGCTTTTATTACTGAGAAATGTTTCACGGTGTGGCCTAAAGACGTAGCTGCTGCCACTTTGGAACAACCATAAACTGAACAGCTATAGACGTTCGTGCAGATGCTTGTGCGGTTTCTCCCAGGCGGGAGTAGAATTGCTGGGTCGTCTTGCATGCGCGTGTTCAACGCTGTAGAAATAAATTCTCCGCATGGCAAACCCGGTGAGCGTCCCAGGTGCTCCACGCCCTCGGGAGGACAGAGCCCTCGAGACAGGGGTGCACCTGGTGACGTCACGCCGGCTCTGACATTCTGACCCGTCTGTCGGGTCTCAGGCCGCACTGTTAGTTTCTGCTCGGCCGAACCGAGAGGGCTCTGCATTCTGAATCCAAAGTCTTAATCAGACTTGAAAACGCCCTTCCAAGACGTGCTTGTGTTTCCCTTCAATGTGCCTTCACGTTGGCAAGCACGGAGGAAAGTTGTGAAGCGCTTCTTATTTTCCTCCAAGAGCAAGTGGCGGCCACCAGCGGGCAGTTACTCGGGAAAGCGGGGTCCGTGCGGATGAAGGATGGACCTGAATGGCCATCAGCAAGTTTCATATCGTGTATTCATTCGGATGTGGGTGCAGTTCGCCCAGCTAATCGGACAGCGTCATGTCACTGCAGCAGCAGACGAGACATTTTCCAAATTGTTAAACATTTTCATGGTCTAAGCTGTCAGATTTTCAATGGACTGCGCTTCTGTGGTCTGAGAGAAGGAATCTTCGCAACTAAAGGCCACTGTGATTTTCTTCCTGTCTTCTTGCAGAATTATTCATTTTAGATTTAAAGTTCTATTTGCTAGGTTAATTTTTAGTGGACAGTGCCAAGGATGACTCAAATTTTCTTTTTTTGTATACGAATGTCCAACTGGTCCAGAATCCTCCTTCAAAGACTAGCCTTTCTGATAAAAACAGACTCATTCGCCGATCACTTCACGAGGGCCACGTGCTGAGTCGTTCTGTTTCACACGCGGGACTGAAACAGCGCGCGAGGATGCCAGTTAGACTGCAGGAAATACCCACCAGGTTTACTTGAGTCTAAGCCGCCATTGACCCTGAGCTGCATCCCCCATTTCTCGACAGGTTTTCATGAAAAAAAAAAAAAAAAAGGAGTAAAAAATATGATGTATTTTAAAAGTTCAACACAATTAAAAATGAGAAGTAGCAAGGAGTGATTCATTTGTTTTTCAGAGAAAATGTATGGACTCAGCCACTCTACCAGGGCGCGCCTGCTGGAAGACTTTTCATGAATATTTGGTGCGTTTTAACAAATGCCTTTTCTTTTTTTTACAACTATTGTAATATCTTTGTCAGGTTTTAGTGCCAGGGTAATACCAATTTCATAAAAAGCAGATCACTGTTACCTCCTTTTGTGTTTTCTAGATACGATCATGTATAACTGGGATTTTTTTTTTTTTTTTTCTCAAGCGTTTGGTAGAATTTCCCCGAAAAGTCCTCTCAGCCTGGAGTTCTCCTGCTGTTACTGGAAGGCATTTAACAACAAGAGCAAGCTCTTTCATCGCTCCGAGACGATTGTTTCTTGAGGGAGCTCTGGTCGTGGATGTCTTTCAAGAAATTTGTCAAGTTGTAGAAAGGATGGGCATACAATTTCTGTAATATTTTTTATTTTCCTTTCGTTTTCGGGCGTTTGCTTTTAAGGAAAAAGCCACAGGAATGCGGGCGAGCAGGCAGGCAGGAGGAGCGCGGAGGAGCAAGCACTTTACGATGCAATTGAGTTGTCATCTCGGTTGTGGCCCCACCGCAGGCCCAGATCCTGGGGACGTGTGGACCGCGCTCGGGCGGAGGCGGTGGGCCAGCTGCTCCTCCACCAGGGCGCCGTCCTCCCGTCTCCAGGCGCGGCCTTTGTCTTGTCGTGTCGGGTCTGGGTCCCGTCGCCACTACTCCTCCTACTGCGCGTCTGCTCCGCGCCCCGCAGATCTGTGCTCGCCTGCTCGCCCCGCCTCTGGTAACCGGGAATCTAACGTACTCACTTTTCTTCCTTCTCAGGCGGAAGCTGGCATTTCTGAGAGAAAAGAAGAAGGGAGAAGTGAAAGCAGCATTCGTAAGGGAGAAAGGACGAGGAGGAAGAAACGACTTTCTACGGTTAGCTGTTCACGTGGTCTTCCCCCAGGCCCGGACCCCAACCGGTCCCCGGGCGCACACGGCCCCCGCGCAGGCCCCGCGCCCCGCGCCACGCTCCCCCGCGCCCCTGTCCCCTTTTCATACAAGCACTTGACTACAATTCTTCACTTAAACACTTTTAACTGCATCACACCAAGTTGCTATGTTATGTCTTAATTTCCATTCAATGCTAGTCCCCAAAGAGCAGTGCAGAAGGACAAACCGAGTGTGGAGACAGCTGACTGTGCCCGTTAGCATCCCAGTGCAGTCCCTCCCAGGCCAGCCCAGCCAGGGCAGCGCAGGCCCTGGGCAGCAGCTGGGCCCCAGGGCCAGGCTCCAGGACAAAGGGCTGTCACTCACCTCTGCACCATGCAGCTCCTGGAATCAGGGGAGAAGTCCTCACCATAACCCAGGGACGGTGGGCGGCGCCCCCTTTCTTCCCCGTGGCCACCCAGTCCTCTCGAGGTGGAGCAGAGCACGACCCTTTTCCCACAGCCTGGGCCTGCCCCGGGGCAGACGCACAGGCAGGGTACGGCCCCCAGAGCCACAGATACCTGTGAGAGTGCAGGCTCCACACAGCGGGCAGGAGGAGCCCGCGGCTCCCAGAGCCCAGAACGCCACCCACCATCTGCTTCTTCCCTTCTGGCCTCGACCAGTCGGGGGTTTGCGTTTGGAAACAAAGGTCCTTTGAGCAAGGGCCTTACTGAGTAAAGATGGACCAGTAGCTTTATGTCCCAGTCACTGTGACCTGGCACAGACAGGACACCCAAGCAGGCGGCCAGCCATGTCCTACTGGCCTTAATCCATCCCATGTCCTGGTCCCAGGTCCCTGCCTGGCGTCTCCTGCCCGGCTCCCCCAGAGCTCTGCTGACTCCCGAGAGGAAGGGACGGGTGGAAGCACATGTCGGGCAGTCGCCTTGCTCCCCACAGGGTGCCCAGGAGGCTCCAGGTGGACAGCTCAGGGGGCCACCGGCAGACACACCTCGCCCCGATGGCACTGGGCTGAACTGCTGCTGCCTTTTCCATGGCTGCAGGGCCGCCTGGGGCCTGGGAAGTGGCTGCGAGGCCAGGCCGTGCTTCCATCCCCAGGCCCCCTGATTCTCTACCAGGCTCCTGGCCCAGACCTCGTCCAGGCCTGGGCAGCGCGTTCATCCCCTCTGGCCTCGCTTCCCCTCTGCGAAGCTGACTTGGGGGAGGCTGCCCGGGGCCCCACTAGGGACCCCACACTCACTGCGCGGTGGCAGAGGCTTGCTGGGCCGGCCAAGTTGAGAAGTGGGTCTGGGTCTTGGAGGTGAGGCCTGTCCAGTTCAGGCCCCGTCCCACTCTCTGCTATGTGACCTTGAGCAAGTCCCTTCTCCTCTCTGAGCCAGGGTTCCCTCGTCCGCAGTGTGGGGACAGTCGCGCCCGCCCGAGGTAAGAAGAACGGCGGTTCAGCGCTAGTGGGGGGTGCCCGCGCCCTGCATCTGGTCTGCGCACTGGCGGCTCTGTGCGCCCACTCAACCCCAGAGCTGGAGAGGGCGCCACCCACGACCACCCTCCACGGGGCAAGCCGCCTGCACTGGTCCCGCTGCGAGAGCAGGGCTTTGAGTGTCAGGTCTGCTGCCGCCACCGCTCCCGCTTCCCCCCCGGGGACCCCCGACTTCGACTCCTGGGGAGCAGCCCAGGGAGGAGGCGGGTCGTCCTCCAAGGAGCACGTCCGTGGCGCCATGTCCCCTGCTGATGCGGCGGAGGCCGTGGCGCCATGTCCCCTGCTGATGCGGCGGAGGCCGTTCGGAGACACTTAGTGCCCGCTGAACGTGGTTTTCAAAATCGTGCCTGAAAAAACGTGTTATCGTGGAGCCGGGCGCTGCCAACGAGCGCACTTGACCTCAGCGTGGTTTTGTTTTTGCTGCAGGATGAAGGCGAGCAGGCAGGCAGCCAGAGGGGAGGAAGCACTTTGGTTTCACTTTGCTGTTCACACTGGGTGTTCCTGCGGACGCGGGACTCAGACTCGGGTGTGTGGCCTGTGCGCCTTTGGAGGTGATTGATCCAGCCACTGTTCCCCCAGGGTGCGCCCAAACCTCAATTTTTTAAATAATTTTTAAATGAAAACACTAACACAGCTCATTGAACAAAAAGCTGTGGCTACAGGAATGAACAAGCATCTCATCTCTCCGGTCCCCGTGTCCCCGGACACCAGGTCTGAAGGAGTTGGGGACAGGCCCAGAACTGGGGCGCCTCTCCCTGTCGGGACACAGTGGCACTCGGAGGTCCCTGGCAGGCTCAGGGCCTCAGGAAGGAGAAGGAGACAGCACAGCGGACGCTGGCCGGCACCACGGGCCCTGCAGGGGACACCCAGCACCCTTTCACGTTCCCCCACACCCAGGTGGACCCTGAGGACCCTCTGATTCCAGAAAGCTTCCAAGGCCCCTGAAAGCGCCCGCCAACCCCAGAGCCGGAAACAGCATGGGCACAGCCAGGCTCTGGGTGCCGGGTGGCGGCCGCAGGTGGCCTCATCAGGTGGGTTGAGGTCCTCGAAGCATGTTACCAACCGTGATGGCACCAGTTTGCTTTGCTTTTATTTTATTGCTGCTAGAAAACGGAAAGCATATGCATTGGATGGAACTCCAGCAGCTGTTAGAGGAGAGGATGCCGCGCCCTTGGCAGCCCCCTTCCTGGAGGGAACTCGAGGGGTCACACGCAGGGAAATAAGCCAGAAGGAGAGCGACAGGTGGTGTCACTCCGACGTGGATATAATGAAGCAGAACCAATGAACGGACGAGCCCCAGCACAGCTCGCAGGAAACGACTGTGGCTCCCGGCCGGATGGGGGGCAAGGGGAGGGCCTGCACTCTGCTGGGGGCCTGCTGTGAAATGCCCAGACTGAGGTCCCAGCTCAATATGCTAAATGCACAGAGCAAGGCACACAGAGCAGAAAACGACTTAATTTTTAAGACGAGCACGTGTGCGCACACCACACCCTAGGAGAGTAACAGGTCTGCGGCTTCCAGCCAGCACCACCCAGGTGGACCCCAAGGACCCGGGTTCGCATCCCGGGAACAGGTCATGAGAGGGCGGGGGAACAACCATGATAGACACTCAGTGAATGAAGAAAGGCTGCTCCCTCCTCGAAGCAACGTGGGCAGTCGTGCCCGCCTTCACTTCACACCCCGTGCGTGTGTGGCTCACACATTCTCTGGGTCTGGTGGCCTCACCAGAGAGGCAGGTGGCTGGGAGCTGCGGGCATTTGTGTGGCAGGAGGAAGAGGCAGCAGCGGAGGGTGTGACCCAATCTGTGGCAGGGCGGTGGGCTGGGCACGGCCTCCTGGCGTCCGTGGGACTGCCCGGCTGAGCCTAAGCCCCCTGCTTGCACCGCACTCAGCCATCTGAGCCAGCCCTGGGGTGGTGGAGAGGTCAGGCCACCCCGTCCCTCCCGCCCCCTTTCTCCTCCTCCCCGCAGGGCAGCACAGCGCCCCGCGCACCAGATCTCCCTCGCCCCTCCTGTCTTTACATCCTGCACAGCAGCAATTCAACCTGAAAAAGCGCCGTGTTTTCAGAGGCGTGTGGCCCGAGAAATTGATGTTTGCGTTAATCAATCTTATCGGAGCCTGCGGGGCCCAGAGAGGTGCGACAGGAGCGATTTCTCCTATTGATTCATTGGATTCCCCGTGCGGAGGTTGGGGAGAAGAGCCAAGTCCCGCCGAAAGCTGGGGAGCTGGCCAGGGTCCTGCCCCCAGCCCTGCACAGCCCCAGTGTGCCTGGGCCCTGGGCTCCTGGTCCCCAACTTCCTCCTGGCTCAGCGCCCAGTGCCCGTGGGGCTCAGGACTCCGGGCCCCAGGCAGCTCCCACTTAGGTGGGTCACCGGGTCACCTCTCCTCTTTCCGGCAGGACTGCACCACAGACACCTGCCTCCCGCCCGCTCTGCCCGCTGGAAGGGATCAACCCTTCCAGGATCTCAGGCCCCATCCTGACAGGACCCCACATGCCCCATGGACAGCTGGACGGGACTGGTCCTGGGTGAGGAGGCACAAGAGCCAAGGAGACCGGAGCCCTCGCTGGGCTTCCTCTGCCCCCAGACCCACTGACAGAACGTCCCTGGGGCTGCGGGGGAGCCGGGGGCTGCTGGCTGGGCGTGGACATGAGGCAGGCTCCCGGGGCACCCGCAGCCCCAGTCACCTGGACGGACAGCCTCCCCGCAGTGAACCGTGGACCCCACCCCCGGCCGGAGTGGGGAGGCCCAGGAACTGGCAGGAGAAGGGGCTGAGTTCTGTAGAAGAGCTGCCCTTCAGGTGTCCCCGGGGCCGGCCTGGACCGTGCCTGCTGCGCTGACCGCCACGGGGCAAGCAGACCCTGTCAGATAGCAGGAGGCGCCGCCTGGAAAGACGGAGCCAGGGCCAGACCCCAGGCCTGGGAACCGCAGTCCATTTCTGGCTGGGTCACCTGGTCACCAGACATCTGAGGACCCAGCACCCAGACAAGATCCTTGTCACCCAGGGAGGCGGCGGGAACGTGCGAAGGGGCTCGCCTCCCAGCTGGCTGAAGTTTTACTCACTTGGGAAGTGAGGTTACGTTCCCCGACAGGGTGTCCCGACACCCGTTCAATCATCTCGTCTTCCTGGCCGAGAGCCCGGAGGGACCCATTCAGTACAAACCCTGTGAACATGAATTTGACCTACTGCTGTCCTAGTGTCCCAGTCACAGAGCCCCAACCGCAGTCAGTCACCGGTGTCCCTGCTGGCCCAGGGGCGTGGGGACGACCCCGGCAGCGCCCCAGAGCTCCCCCGGGAGGCCCGGCTCCCAGTGCCACCACCAGCTCCGTGACATCGGCACCTGGTCGCAGGGCCAGACCTCAGCCCCCAGTCTGTGAAACGGGGCTGAAGAAAGTCAGCGGCGCGACCCCACGGAGCCTCCCTCGGGAGCAGAGAGCAGGAGGCGACGGCCCCCGACTCCTCCAGATCGAGAGGAAATGGAATTTGAAGGGTCGTGAAAAGGCTTTTTTTTAGCCGCTAATTGGGTGAGTCTTCTTCCCTCGCACGCACACATCCAAACAAACAAAGCTAATCTCTGTCCCTGCACAAAATGTCCTGTTGACGTTGACGAGAGCCAGAAAGGGTGACCCTGACCCGTCCCACCAGCGACGCCTTTCCAGGGTGAGTGTGAAGGCACGGGGGCGCCCCGCCGCCACCCTGGAAGCCAGAGCCGCCCGGCGCCCGGGGAAGGGGACACAGACTGACGAAGCTGCAGGCGCCGGCGGGGAGAGGCGCGGCCGCGTCCGGGCAGAGAGCCCCCCCCCGGACACGTGAGGGCGCTGCCAGTGGGGCAAAGTGGGCCACGGACGGGTCCGCCCGCCAGTGACGTCACGACGTTCGGAGCTGACAAACGCGGTCGTGCTTCTCGTCAGTGCCTGGCAGGAGCGGCCTGGGAGGACGGGCTCGGCTCCCTGTCTGCAGGTCCGGCGTGGACACGGCCGGCCGTCACCCTGCTCCTTGTCTCCACTGGAGAAGCGGGTCGGTGTGTCCGCCTCCAGGTGCTGTTATGGCGAAGCAGCAAACCTGCCTGCAGGAAAGAAACAGGTGCCGCGTGGCCCCTCCTAGTCCTGTCACGGCAGAGGACGGGGAAACACCCGAGAGGGTCGGCAGCTGGCCCTGCCCCGGGACACTCAGACGCAGCGGGCCGCAGCCGCACGGGCACGGGCGCAGAAACGCCAGCCGAGGAGACCGGGCCGCTGGACGGCGCGCGCCTGGCTTGCTTCCTGCGCTCCTCTGCTCCCCGGCGCGGTTTGGCTCTTTCGCACACCCAAAGCGCTGCCTTCCCGAGGCCCCGGGGAGCCCGGCGGTCACCCGCCCCGGGCCTGTCCTCGACGACGGCAGTGACACCCGACACGCCCTGCCCGCGGCCTCAGAGGTGAAATCGGACCTGGGAGCTGGCCCTCGGGACTCAGTTACCGCGGTGGCCTCCCGGTGACCGCTGCTCTCAGCGGCCCTGACACTCAACCTTCTGACCCGCTGGGTCGCCCCACCCTGCCTGTTACCTGCAGATGCCTCTAGGCTCCCACTGGCCGGGGCCCTCTCCACGCCACAGGCGTCCCCTCCGCCACCTGCAGACACGGTGCCGGGTCCCGGGCAGAATTCCTGCGTGCGAGCACCTGTGGACACTTGGGGGCGGCTCTGACGGGCGGATAAGGATGGAGCGGGAGCTGGTGCCCTCCTGGGCAGCCCCATGGGCTTGGGCTGTGGTCTTTAAATGTGTTCTTTCCGGTGTTGTGTTGAAGGCTGAGTGTGGTGCCCCCACACACAGGATTTCTGAGTGTTTCAGCTTTCAGGGTCCCCTGCCACCTACCAAGTGTGGGCTCGCCAGGGCTGAGAGCCAGGGTGAATGTGTCCCTCCCAGGCTCAGGGCCCAGACACCCGGGGGTCAAGCAGAAGTGCTGGAAGACAGAGGGGGACAGGGCAGGGTCCCCCCATTGATGGCAGCATATGGGCCTCCCTCCGGCTGACGGGTACGTCCTGGCAGCCTGTGTGGAACAGTGCTGAGGCTGGGAGAAGAGGGCCAGGGGGTCACAAAGCGGGGACACATTGCACCCCATGCAGTGCGCTTGGGCCTGCATCCCGCCGGGGATGGCACTCATTGAGGGGTGCTGAGGGACCCCCCCCAGGCTGGATACGCCTTCTGGGCCCATCCCAAAACCTCTTCCTGGCCAACCCCACCCTTGTCAGTCAGCCCCCAGCCCCGCACGCCTCCGGTGAGGGCTGCACCTCAGAGCCATGCTCCATCCTCGCGGGCCACGTGGCCTCCGTGTCTCCCTGCCAGAAACAGGCGGTGGACTCAGCAGCGCGTGGCCCGGACACAGCGCGCTGGCGCGCTCTTGCTGGCCGAGCTGGACGCGTGATGACCTCAAGCCTTTGTCTCCCTGCCCCCACCCCGGGCCCCACGGGGAAGACAAAGCTGGCGTGAGCGCCCTCGGGCCCGCCACAGGCAAGCCTTCCGGAAGGCAGAGAGACTCATCCTCACTGGCCCTGGCCCGTATCCGCCAACGGCTGAAGGAGACTTGACACAGGGCCCCTCTGCCAGGAGCCTCTGGGGCCGAGAGCCAGAGCCGGCAGCAGACAGCCTGGAAGCTTCTGGAAGGGCTGTGAGCGGGCTGCCGAGGCGGTGACCTGTGTCCCAGTCCGCCCGGCCCTGAAGACCGCCCCGCCCCCACCCGCGGTCCTCGGGTGCGAGCAGGGAGCGCCCTGGGGTAGCCATGCCGTGGGGGCAGCCCGGCTTGGTCCACGCAGCACGTCCGGCCTGTCGGGGCCACGGAGCCAGGGCCGCCCAGAGCCTCCAGGGGCGCCGGGTCAGCGTCCCTGCCAAACGTCGACCCTGGGAATGCTCCGTCCCTCCGCCCCCTGCACGTCCGGGGTCAGCGGTTGCTTTATTAATAGAGGCCTCTGAGGACAGGCCTCCGCCCCCTGGATGGTCCCAGCCCTCCCCGTAGGCTTGGCCAAGTGACTCTGGACCGGGGACGTGGTGGCCTGGGCATGGCGTCCCTCCCCAAATGCAAGACAGCACATCATTTCCTGATCGAAGAGGCATCTCGCCTCATCCTGGAAGGAGCCGCGTGCAGCCCTCGAAGGTGACAGGGAAGATGGGCCATCAATAACCCAGCGACTTTCACCAGTTTTCTCTGCAGCCGCCTCCACGGGACAGCCACTCTCCGGAGGGGCCGTCGGTTGCCGGGGGGCTTGTGGGGACTCTGAAGCGCCAGTCACTGCGGGTCCCGGGCTGGGGCCCCTGGGGCACGTCCCAAACTCGGAGAAGCCCAGGAGAGAGGAAACCGATGAGATGTGGAAATGCCGAACCCCGTGTCCATGACCAGGGCTATTTTGCACCAGTGTGGTTTAAACGTGGAGCCCACGAGCAGGGGTCCCTGCACAACCCAGGAAGAACAGCGTGGGAAACGCTCACGTCAGCAGGGCTCCTGGGGCCCCGGGACGGGGATTTGCACGTCGGGCACGAGCCAGCAGTCACAGACCTGACGCCTGCGAGCCCCCGCTCCCCCTGCCTGCCAGTGTCTCCTAGGGCCCGGGGTCCCGGGCTCAGACCACACCACCTGCCGCCCCGGGGGTCTCCTGTGGGCCTTGGTCAATGCCCTGAGCCTCCGTTTCTCTATCTGGAAAATGGGGCCCTCCCGGGAGCCAGGCCCTGAGCTCCAGGCCTGTTGGGGGAACTGAGGGCAGTTACACGATGCCCGCGGCGGCAGAGAAGCAGACCGCTGGGTTGGCTGTGCTCCAGGTGGAGCCTTCAGGAAGGTGGGCAGCCCGTGGCCAGGCTGGGCCTTACATTCCCCGCCCCCACACCCCAAACCCGAGGGGCACGCCCGCCCCCTGGTGGACGCCTGTGGAATTGCCCCGCGTGGCGCCCAGGGGACACCTGCCTGCCCCGGGCAAGCGGAAACTTGCACCTGAGAGGAGCGACTGGCTGGCTGGACGCCCAAGCCTGGGGGCACAGCAGCCCCCGCCCCGCGCCCCTCCCGGCAGAGAGCAAAGCGCTGGCACGGGGCTGGAGCCTGTGGCCCCGGCACCGGTCACTCCAGGGCCAGCAGGACGCGCGCACTCGCAGGCAGGGGCCTGTCCACGTGGGGTCTGTACCACAGCCGGCAGCCGCTAGCAGCAGCCATGAACCTGACCCGGGCCCCAGCTGTCATGTGGGCCCCAGGAGGGTCCTGGGTCACCAAGGCCTTCCGTTCCAAAAGGCAGTGTGTCCTCAGGGCCTGCCACTGTCCCTGGGAATGTCGCTTCTCTCTGCCTCCCAGCGGGGAGCCCCCGGGGACCTGGGAAGCCCTCTGCGGGGTGGCAGGGCGAGGCGCACTCCCGGGAACCATCCCCGGCCTGCCCAGCTAGTCCCGAGCAGCGGAGGGGCCCCAAACCAGGCCATCCGCCCCGGCGGGTTTCTGGGAGGGAACGGAGCCACATTTGGGGCCCCAGCGGGCCTCAGGCTTCCCTCCTGTCCTTCCGCCAACTGTCTCCCAGAGACCCCTGCACCCAAGCCACCCACCCCGGGCTCGCTGCCAGCAGGTCTGGGCACTGGGCAGAGGCCGTTCCCCAGGCTCCGCGCCTGCAAGCCCGGGGCGCCACCAGCGGGCACCAGGCGCGGCCCGAGTCCGGAGGCCGGGACCTGCCACGGGGGTGGGACTAAATGCACCCGCCCCACCGGCTTGTGAAACTGCGGGGGCGCGGGAGAAAAAGAGGAAGAGGAAGGCGGAGACGGCTTTCCTCGGAAAGGGGCGGGAGGCTTCTCCAGTGTTGCCTCATTTCCCAAACCGGCTTCCTCCCGTTCTCCACGGGCACCCCCGGGATGGCTGCGGAGCGCTCGGGCGGGCGGGCGAGGTTCCCAGGCCTGTTCAGGGCTGCCTCGGAATTTCACGTAAACAGTGACTAGGTTTTCGTCTGACTATGCCCCATAAAATACTCAGGACGTACTTACACAAAACGTTATTGGTCCCGTATCTGGGATTCCGGTTTGACCGGCACGCCCTGTCTCACCGAGAGACGACCAGGGCGTCAGGAGGGGAGGACGTGCACGGGCCGGGGCCCTGCGGGCAGGCGAGGAGCCCGGCTGCCACCCTCCGGAGTCCTCACACCACCTGCTCTTGCTACAAAAGGCTGGTGTCCCCAGGCCACCCCCTCCCCTCCTTCTGCATTTGCAAAAAGGTCTCACAGGTGCTAACTCAAAAACTGGGGACACCCGCATGCAGCCAGGGCTCCACCTGGGCCTCCCCCGGGCAGGCAGACGCAGCCTCAGTAAGTACGGGGATGAGCCAGGTCCCTCCTGCCTGGTCCTCAGACCCCGGCCACCTCCCCGCACCACGAGCATTTCCCTTGGGTCACTATGCTAGTCCCCTGAAGAGGTGGCGTCACCCACTCTCCACCCAGAGCAAAGACAGGCTGGCAAGACGGGGAGGGAAGGAATGCAGATTCCTGGGCCTGCCTGCAGAGCTCAGATTCTGCCTCTGGAAGGCGGGTCAGAAATATGCATTTCTCCCAGGTGATAGGGATTCTCCCTAAAGCTTGAGAGACCTGGATGAGGGAGCCAGTCCACAGGAACCAGAAATGCACAGATCCCCGGGGGTGGGGGGTGAGGGCGGGAGACATTGCTGGACACGCCTGTCCGCCAGGGGCCTCCCCTGACCCATCTCCTGGAGCCTTGGGTCAGGGACACGGGAACATGAAGCAGAGGGGCTGAGAAATCACAGGGCTGCTCAGGATACCAGGGGCACTGTCACCCCGAAAATGAGACCAGTGTCATCTGCCAGGGTGTCAGCCCTTCAGGGAAAGGTCAGGGTTCCTGATCAGGTCCGCTCTGACCCAGAGGCTGCTGGACATTGGAGTGACGGCCACCAGGCCCCGCCCCTCACAGCCCACTCAGCCACAAAGCCCACACCGCTGTGCTGCCGTGGTGACATCTAGGCCTCGCCTTACACCTGGGCAGGAAAGGGACTTGCCCAGCACACACTGCCCACTCCGCTGACAACACTGCTTCCCCAGGCAGCTGACCGAATGCCCCCTTGCTGCCTGCAGCCCCCGCCACACCCTGTCATCCGTCTGGAAGGTGCCCTGCAGGCTGGGCAGCCGGTTCTCCCTCAGGGTCACCCTGTGAGCTGTCTACCTGTAAGCAGGGGCTGAGCCAGAGACTTCTCAATAGAGGACCGGAAGTGGGCGAGGCTGACCTCCAGCAGGTGGTGTCCCCCAGTGTCCCCCAGAGGCTGCTGCCTGTCCCAGCAGGCCCACCAGCCACTCTCTGCTTCCAGCCCTTCTGGCCCCCAGCCGCGGGCCTGGTCTCCAGGCTGAGGAAGTCCAGAAACTGCCTCCGCCATCAAACTGGGTTCTGGCTTTTTCTGATTAGCCACTAGAACGGTCCTCCCTTCTGAGTTAGCTAAAGCACAATCTGGAAAAATCCAAAAGAGGAGTTGGACACTGGATGTGTGGATTGTGCGCCTGTGGACATGCATGTCCACAGACACGCGTGGACAGTGAGTGGACACGGGCAGACAGGTCTGCACACCACACCTCTGAGTGCACTGCACACACACGAGATGTAAGTGCACACGCACAGATAATGCAGAGGAAACTTCACATGCGCGTGCACACATGCACAGAAAACGTGTGGCGCACACACAACCACATCCGTGCATGCAGGTGCCTAGGAACATGCCCGCACGTGCTCGTAAACGCGCGGGTGTACACGCGGCTCATGCACATACTGCTGCACGCGTGCACGCGCACGTGTGCACACGCAGCTGTATGCACACACACGTGAAGACGGTGCATCCACACGGACACTCGCGTGCACAGCTGCTTGAACTCACATGCAGACACGCGCACACGTGCATGCAGGAGCACAGATACACGCACATCACGGTCCTTAGCCCCTCTCCCTGCACTCGTGGGTCCGGCGCCGCTTCACGGCTCCGGCCCGGGACTCGGGCCTCACCGGGTCTCGAACCTGCGGTGGGGGAAACCAAGAAGCCGTGGAGCATGCGCAGAGCGCGCCCCCGCCATTTCCCCAACCCCCGCACCCACAGTTCCAAGCGCCAGGCCGCGTCCGGAAGTCTAAGCACCTAGTCTTCCTTCCTCGTCTTCTGATTCGCTGCAGCCGCTTCCATTTCCGCTGGAGGTTCCGCGCCTTCCCGCCGGTGTCGCGACAG
>RJWH01006244.1:33667-58420 GCA_004363575.1 Solenodon paradoxus
GGGGGGGGGGGGGGGGGGGGGGGGGGGGGGGGGGGAATACAAAGTCGCCGTAAGTGTACAGCGCGAGCGACCCGAGGCTTTAAAGGACGCGCGCGCGTAGGCCGGGCCGTGTTGTATGAAAGGAGAGAAGGTTAGCACTCCCCTTGACAAGGATGGAAGAGGCCCTCGGGCCTGACAACACGCATACGGTTAAGGCATTGCCACCTACTTCGTGGCATCTAACCACTGTTTTTTGAGGGCGCGGGCGCCCAGCTGCTGGGTAGTGGTTGAGTCGGTCGCCTCCGAAGGAGCGCGGACCACACGCGCCTGGGTTCCGGTCCCGGGTGACAGGGAAAGAACCCGTGTGGTCCGGTTGCCGGTAGTCTCTCCCCTTTATCGTGCGGGCCGGCTGACCTGCATCCGCCTGGCAGTGGACCCAACCCCAAATAAACCAAGATGCTGCTGCTTAGCCTGCCCTTCCTTCCTTTAAAAAACGAAAAGCAAGAACCAGGAGGGCGCGTCCACTGAGCAAAGACGGACAGCTGTGATGTGGCGGCAGACAGGGCGTGGAGACATGTCAGGACTAGGAAGCTGCACTCGGGGGGAACTGTAGCAAGTCTGTCCGAACGTGTAAAATCGAAGCTACTGCAGTTTAAGTAGCGCCCTTTAAAGACCGGGTGTTTCATGGAAACGGAGTGAAATCACCTGGGGAGGGAGTGCAGCTCCGCCCACGCTCCAGGCTGAGACCCGCCCGGACAGCCCACGGCAGACGCCGGGAAACGCAGCCGCAAGCGGCTCGCGCTCCCTGGGCTGGGGTCCCGCCGGGGCCCGACACAAACCACGCGGACACGGGTGCGCGCTCGATCGGACAAGGGATCTCAGCTCGGGACCGCACCGCGGGCAGGTGCACTGCCGCCCAGCACCAGGGTCCACCCGTAACCCGGAGGGGAGGGGCTCCAGGGCTGAGGCCCAGAGGCGGCGTCCCCCGCTCTGGTTTGAAATGGTTCCTGGCGAGTAGATCTCAGACGTGTGGTCCGAGAATCCCAGTGGTTTATCTTTGTGCCACGTCGGAAGCAGAGATGTGACTTTCAGGAAAGAAAAGGCTATTTTGAAAGCCACCAGCTCTCCGCCAGGCCAGCGTTCAGAGGGGCCGGATCAGCCGTCCCTGGGTAAGGGGTCGAGGTGAAAGAGTCTGACGGGACAGAATTACAAGACATGAAAATCTTTATTTTCAAAAAGAATGCATTTTACATAAATCTACAACAGAATTCAAAGGTAGAAAAAATAAACTATATTCACGGAGCAGTCTCGTGTGCACAGGGCCCCTCCGGGCCACAGAGCAGTGGTCAGCACGTCCAGTCGGACACGCGACCCGTTCCTCTCGCACAGCCTGCAGGCGGGCAGCCCGAGCGGAACCCGTGCTCTCCTGCCGCACTCACTCCGCGCAGGCCCACCGCACCTTGTGGCGCGGATGACAAGCTCCTTTCCAGAAGCCTCTTCAGTCACCCTCCCTGGGCGAGAGGCCACGACAGGTCCTGTCTGGGGGTGTCCTCAACAACCGCAGGCCTCAGCGGCTCTGCGCACCCGTCCCAGGGGTGCTGGGCCTCGAAGGGCAGCACGTCCTCCCTCCCGCAGGCCAAAGCGGAGCGACAGCTGCCCCAGGCTGGGAGTTGACGCCTGCAATGGACGGGACCCCACCAGGCACTCTGGGCCCGCTTGGGCTGCATGCCTCCCAGACTCCAGGCTCCTGTGGACTCATCTTCAAGGCCTCTGTCTTCAAGAAAACGCTGTGACCTCCTGCCGACCGTGAGGCGCCCACAAAGCAGCCGAGAGGCGTGAGCAGCGGATCGGATCGGCGGCACAGCGGGCAGAGCCCACGGACCGTGGCTGCAGGCCTGGTGAGACGGCACCATCGCCGGACGCCACACGGGATGACCTCACAACGTCCCGCTCTCCAGAAAGAGCACACACGGGCTCGGAGCCGCCGTGGGCAGGGCCGGCCAACAGTGAGGCTCCAGCTGTGCGCTCGGGCACCGGGCAGACGGCACCGGCCATGGGGGCCCGGGCGGCAGGCACAGCGCTTCACTGGGTAAGAAGTATCAAAAGAACATTTACTGAAAAACACAACTCGTGACAAATTGAACATCACCCTTTGTAATAGAAAATTAAAAATTTTTGTTGACTGAACACAACGTAGACTAGAAACTCTTCTGCAGACAGTGTTAGAGGAATTGGCAAGAAATGTCACCAGCAACTTCTAGAACATTCTGGGTGGACACTTTCGCCCTCGGCCAAATCACCTTCAGTGGCAGCCCAAGTCCAGGCCCCTCCGAGCCAGGCCAGGCAGGCCCTGGAGGCGGCGTGCTCCGCGCCACCTGCCCAGCACCCTGCGTCCCAAGGCGCCACAAGGGCCTAGCAGTCGCTCTTCCAGAGCTTGATGGTTTTGTCGTTCTCCAGTGCGGCCGAGGCGATGATGTTCTCAGTCGGGTGGCACGCGGTCGAGATCACAACATCTGAAACGAAGTCACGTTCCCGCTTGAGGGGGTGGTCTGCGGCGGGGATCCCACCCACTCGCCTGGCCTCCTGCCGGCCTCCTGCCGACCACGACTCTACTGGCCTTCCGCGGGACGGGGCTTTCGGGGCGGCCAGCCACCACGGCACCGCGCGTCCGCGCGCACGCCGAGCAGGAGGGCAGCGGCCGGGAGGGACTGCGGGCTGCAGGCATCTGACCGTGGGCTAGTCCAGCCCCATCGGGCGTCACCCCCATCGGGCGTCACCCCCGTGTGCATCTGCAGCTTTTACGTGAACTGAAAGCCAGCACGTGCCTCTTCCCAGAGCAGCCGCCACAGGCCCGGAGGGAGGACCGCAGCAGGCAGGCCCCGGCCTGGAGCAGAGGCTGCGCCTACGTGAGGAAAACACGCGCCAGTGGGGACCGGCCGGTGAGTCCTGCTCTGTTAACTACGGGAGGCAGGGGGGCCCCCAGGGCTGAGACAGATCGGAGCTCCATATGGACCGCGGGCGCCCCTGCACCAGCCTGGACGTGGACAGGGGCCAGTGAGTGGGAAGCCAGAGCCAGTGTGAGCGACGTCGAGGCCGGGCGGATGGCGCGGGGGAGAGGCGGGGGCCAGGGCGGCCTGGGACCATGGAAGCGCCGCGGCCACGCCTGCCGGCCGTCAGCGGCCAAGGACGGGGAGGCGGGGGCCGGGCGCGCACGACACCGCCTCCCCTGAGGCGTCCCCAGCGACTGCCCCGCCGGCTCACCCGTGTGGCCCTGCAGCTTCTGCACAATCTCCTTGGTCTGAAGGTTCCAGACGTAAACCAGGTTGTCCTCCGAGCCGGACACGATCCACTGGGCACAGCGAAGGGCGGGGTGAGAAGGCCCCAGGCCGAGGGGCTGTGCCGGTGTCCGCCCACCGGTCCGTCCGTCCGTCCGTCCGTCCTCCGGAGCCGCTGTGCAAAACCCCAGAGGGTCCGCGGCCCACGGACAGGCAGGCTCCGCGCGGCCAGGCACCGGCGTGGAAGCCTCCGTCTCGGTCACATGCAGGTCAGCTGACGTCACCACACACCCGCAGTCACCCCACCCGGACCCGGCGTCCAGAGTAAGTCAGCCGTGGCAAGAGCCCCGTGGGAGCCGCTCTCCCCAACACGTGGTGGCCTGGCCGTGAGGGGCACGCGGCTGACGCACAGCTGAGCCGGCCGACCGGAGGTGCAGGTTAGGGGCGCGGGCGGCTTGGCCATCAGACCCCGCGGAGCCCCGCCCCCTCAAACAAGGGGTGCAGCAGGCGCCCATGCTCCGCAGCGCCCCTGGGGCAGCGGTGGGGGCGTCCACACACGTCCCCAGGACCCGGCCTGGCGTCCCAGGGCCGAAGGAAACCACCAAGATGGACTCATAAACGCCTCCCCCCTCCCTGGCGGCCGGCCTGCTCGCCTCCACTGCTGCTGCACCTTCTGCCCTTACAGACAAGCAGCCCTGTCTTCTGGGGCCACGGGGGGCTCGGACACAGAGCGCCGCCTCGCCACAGGCCTGCAGGAAGCGGACTGCGCTGCGCTGGGCGCTCACCTTCCCGCCGGTGACGGAGAAGTTGGCGAATATGCAGTACTTCTCGTTCTTGTGACCCGTGTACGTCTTCAGGCACTGAGGGGACACGCCGCGCGGTCAGCAGGCGTCGCCGCCAGTCAGAGCCCACGAGGTCACAGCGGTGACCCGCAGGCGCACAGCCCCAGGGAGGACACGCCCGCCCGGCGCCCTCGCGCCGGCCCACTCACCTTCCCCTTGCTGTAGTCCCACAGCTTCAGCGTGCTGCGGGGGCGGGGACAGAACGGGCAGCCGTCAGTGGTCAACGGGGCGGGGCGGGCGGCAGCATGGCGGGGACAGCGGTCAGCGGTGCAGGCCACCAGCCTCACCGGGCCACACCGCACAGGCGGGGACCGGGACGTGACTCGGAGCCTCGTGCTGGCTCCAGGCAGAGGACAGGAGCTTCGGCTCCAGCAGCCCCGGTTTGCCTGGTGTGCGGGGCGAATCCTGCACCCTGCTCCTTCGGGCAGGAGCCCCAGGAGGGACTGTCCTGGTCACACGGCTACCAAGGAGCAAGGTGGACCCCACACCCCGCAGACCTGAAACCGATCCCCCAGCCGGGCCTCCCTCCCCGCCTGGCAGCGACCGCGGGCCCGGCCGACCCTGGAGGGAACAGCACCCCTGCTGCCCGCAGCCCCGGGAGCACACAGCACTTACTTGTCCAAGGTCGCAGCCAGGATGTACTTGCCATTCGGAGAGAACTTCACGAAAGACACAGGGGGGTTGTCGTCGTCTGCAGGGGACAGCACGGGCTGAGGCCGGGAGGGGACGGCGTGCGCTCACCGCAGCCCTCTGCCACCCCAGCCCTCCTAGGCCATGGCTCGGCCCCTCCTGTGCCACTACGGGCCCAGTTCTCGGGCCCACCCCAGCCCCAGGGTGGGTGCTGCCAGGCCGGCCCCCAACAGCGTGTCGAGAGCTCGGGAGCGCCGGCCTCACAGGAGGAGCGTGAGCCCCAGACGCCCGGAACCCACTCCGAGGAGTGACTGGCGCAGCGCCTCGGCGCCTTCCCACGACCGTCACCAGAGCAGGGCATAAATCCCCAGAAACCATTATGCACCCCACACCCCGGCTCTGGCACACCAGACAAGGGCTGACCCCAGCCCTGGGCCACAGACAACAGCTGAAAAGGCCAGCTCTCCCAAAACCAGCTCCCAGAAGACCCACAGGCGGGTGTCCAGCTACGTGACAGTCCCAGCATCCTCTCCATGTTCCCCTCGCCCGATGAGGGGAGCAATTGGGAGGCACGCGCCCCCAACAGCAGACGGCTAAGTGGCCTGAGACTGGGGAGAGAGGCACCGAGTTGCCACCTCGGGGGCGCTGGGCCTGCCTTGGGGACCCGGGAGACTGCTCCTGCTCACTGGTCACAGGCACTGCAGAGGCAGGAGAGGGCACGAGGCCAGGCAGCCTCTCAGGCTCAGGCGCCCCAGGAGAGCAGGCCAGGGGCTCACGCGGTTGGCTCTGTGGGAATCTGACCCCAGCTCCGCCGGCCACACGTGTGCCGGGGACTGTCCTGCTGACCAGCAGAAAGTCCTCCCCGCTCAACCTCGGTCACAACAGGGAGACCTGCTCCGACAGCCGGTGCCTGACCCGCACCGCACCTGCGCTCGTCCGGGCTCAGAACCACGCCTCTCTGCCCTGTGTCTGCGATGCTGGATCCGGCACCGGAGATGGCCTCCCCAGGCTGCCCTCTGCTGGCCTCCTCCAGAATCGGGCCAGGAAGTGCAGACCCCGGGCCTCGCACCGCCGTCCAGGAGGTGGGCCATGCAGGGCTGGAACTGAGGCCCTGGCCCACCGCCCGCCCAGGCCACCGCGCGCTCCTCTCTGCCAGCGCCGTCTGCAGACCTCGGCTACTGCCCTCCACTGCCCAAGGTGGGCCCTCTGGACAGGGTTCAGTGGCGCCTGCTCAAGGAATGACCGAGCAGGAGGCAGGGCCAGGTCGGCCAGGCATAGGTCAAGGAGGCAAGGGCTCAGAGGTCCTCAGGACACTGCCAAACAGTTCCAAAGACGGATGAGATGACCCAGCAGAGAGGAAGCGGGCGGGCGCACACAAAGTGACCGATGCAGAGAGGTTTCCAGAACACTGAGGACGAGGATGGGAAAGCGCAGGGGACAGCCTGGTCTGGGACAGGCGCCACGGATGCCCGCCAGAAGCACTTACCGATCAGCGTCTTCAAGCACTGGCCCGACGCCGTGTCCCAGATGCGGCTGCAGAACAGACAGGACACCGTGAGTTAGGGGGACAGCGGGAGCACTGCGTCAACACGGCATGCGGCTGGCATGGTTCCCACTCCGCCCTTCACTGCAGCACGCACTTGCGGGACCGGACTGCACGAGTGCAGCTGTGCCCTTCTGCAGGCCATGTCGCCCTCAGAAGTGACGGGGAGGGACATGCCGCCTCTCCACCCTGCAAGGCCCGGTGCGGCGGACAGCAGGCCAGCTTCCGGGGCCTCCCTTCCGGGGTGGCGGCTGCTGGGGCGCCCATCTTTCCGTGATCCAAGTGCCCCGCCCCCAGGACATTCCTGAGCGTCCCTGCCCAGCGGGGACCTTTCCCCAACCTGTTAGCGCCTCACAGTCAACACTGTCCGTTTTCCAACGCCTCCCTGGCCGGGGCGGCCGGTCCATAGCGCAGAGCAACTTGAGCCCGGCTGCTCCCGGCTGAGAACAGACAGGTGCTTTCCCCGAAAAACGGGGCGGTGACGAGTACCCACGTCGCAGCGCGTGATGAGACTACGCTGGTCCGTGTTTGCAAACGTCAGTGGCCTTAAGAGTCCAAACCCACACGAGCAAGGCCTACAGGCAGCAACCCGCGCCGGTTTTCAACACTCGCTCTGCCGGCCTGCGCGCCACTGGGCGGTGGGGACACGGCCTGCCCGCTTCGCCCGGCAGGAAGGGGCCTGGCAGGTCAGCACTTGACATGAAGTTAAGTTTCTGGTAAACAAGCAGCCCCGGCCCCTCGAACAGGCCTTCGGCCCGCAGGGTCTCGCCAGCGCCTTCCAGAACGCCCAGACGACGCTGCCTTCTCCAGGGCAGTCGCGGTGCCGACAGCCACCCCGCACCACACCCCAGCCGTCGTCACTCAGTCAACCCGCTGCAGGGTTTCCCTGGCGTGGACTCGCTTTGCCAGCACCTGTGGACTCTGACGCTCACGCACGCTGCCCCGAGGCGCCCTCCTCCTGCGAGAGGCCCGTCCGGCTGAGGGAGCAGGGCCGTGCTGGAGCCGAGCAGCGAGGCTGGCCGCCTGGTCTGCGATCAGAACGCGTCACCGCCGGGGTCTCCGACTTAACTGGGTGCCGAAACACAGGCCCAGGTCGGGTTACAACTGAACCGCCTCATCTGCGCCTCCACGGTGACCAGTCCAGGCCCCTCTCGGTCAACTCAGACCGGGACCGAGCAGCGTGCTCCCCACCCTCTCCGCCGAACCCTGCGGCAGCTCACTGAGCAGCTGATCAGACGACAGTTTCTTTGGTCTCCCATCCAGCCCCCTCCACTCAGCGTCACAGACCTCCCCCTGCTTTTCTGCAGGACCTTCTTCGGGTGTCTTTCTGAAATCCACCCGAGTCAGGAGGTCCTCGCCGGGAACTGACGCTGGGAGGAAGGGACTCGTGCCAGCCAGCTCCGGGCGGGCACGTCCCCCGGCAGGGCCCAGAGGCCGTCAGGACAGACTTGCGGACAAAAGGAATGGACTTCCACTCACCAGAGACCATCGTAGCTACTCGAAACGATCAAGGACCCGTCACGGTTGAAGTGAACCTGAGGACAGAGCGGGAGGAAAAGGAAACTGACTGGACATCACGGGGCCGGCCTCGCTGACGGCGGCGCAGAGAGACGGGACGGGACAGAGCGCTGCTGCTCTCCCAACACGCGAGCAGCCGGCGCAATGTCCGTTCAGCTGGTGCCGCGACCGGCCCGTCTTATGACGGACGGCTGGTGACAAAGACAACGCCGGCTCAAACACCTGAGTGTCCATCACTCCCTGCGAAATGCACTGTTACAAGAAGCAAGCGCGCTGGCCGCCCCGGGTCTCAGGACTGGAGACCGGGCACCGTGAGGATGGCTGACAGGGGCCGTGAGACGGAGAGCCGCCTGCCCCCCTCAGCGGAGAAATGATCAAAATGATCCACACTTACTGAGAAACGGATGCCTTTTCGCACACATCCCTGCTGCTGACAGCCACCAGGCCCCGGGTCGCACACCTGGACGGCGGCTCGGACGCCGACGGGCCAGCCCGGCTTTCCAGGCCGACCAGCACGCCCAGCTGGGCCGGTCCCCGCAGCCGGGCGCTGAGCAGACACCACAGGCAGGCGCACGCGCGTGACTCCAGAACTGCACGTTTCTACCAGCGGGCACTGGGGGCTTCCCTTCGTGCTTTTCCCGGCTGACACTCAGTGGGGAGGAAAGGGAAGTGTCAGAAGTTCGAGAGCCCTGTCCGTTTCTGAACGTCCGAGTCCCGGGCAGAGTTTACCCAGGGTCGTAACTCTTGACAAGCCACCAAAGCGTCCTCCTCGTACGAGGGCTGCGTCCTGCGTGAAGGAGCCACTGGTCTTGCCAGTCCAGGGCGTGCGCCCAGGCCTGCGTCTTCTCCCCAGCCCCACGCGCCCATGTGTACAGGGGCTGCCCTGGGTGGCAGGGCCCTTGTCCCTGCTCGCGGAAGCCAGCAGCACCTCCTGTGACAGCCAGGGTGTTTCCAGAAGCTGCTGAGGGCAAAGCCACGTGTGTCAGCCACTCTGGGGGCTGCGAAGAAGCGGGGCCCTAAGAGCCGCGTTCTCCCACCGGTGCCGCAGAGGCAGCAGGGGCAGGCGCGTGTCACTGTCCTTTCCGGCAGCTGCAGCAGAAAGCTAACAGGAGGGAACCTGCAGATTCACCAGTCCCCACAGCTCTGAAACATTAGCCCTACTCGAAGCCAAGATTAAAACTCACTGCTGGGTGCCCCACCTGCTCTTATAGGACAGAGTCCCACAGCTCCGAAACCTGGGCGAGCCCCTCTCAGCACAGCATCCGGGGCTGGGCCCCACCCCACGGCCACCAACAGGCCCGAAGCCTGCACGCTTCCCTCTGTGACCATCGGGGCGAGCCTCTCAAAGTGGGAATCTCTGCAACTCACGCGGCCGATCCAGCTAGCTTCCCATCCCAACTTGGGGCAACCACGGCACTAGAGGGGTGGACATGGCTCCCCAAAAGCCGTCACACCAACGCCCCGCTTCATTCCCAACGCATCTAAACACCACTAGAAAGGCCATCCTGCTCGGCCAGCGAGAGGGTGACAAGCCGCGGCCACACTGGTCCAGTGGAAGCAGCCAGCACACCACCAGGCAACAGGCCCACGGAGACACACGGCTCGTGTCCCATCAACAGCCATCGGCGCTCTGAGGCCTGCAGACAGGTGAGGCCTGCGGGAAGGGCGCCGGGGCAGCAGAGAGCTGGGTGAGGTGTGGGAGTGACAGGCCACTAGCTGGTGCCCAGGAGCAGCAGGACATGAGCAGCAGGACGTGGCAGCTTGGGGGTGGGCACTGAAGGCTACATGCAGCGGCCGGCCTCCAGGGTGGAAGGGACAGGCTGCTGGGCCGGGCACGTCCTGACCCACAATGAGGCGCGAAGACAGGCGGCCGGTCCTCTGCACGTCCGCCCGCAGGCGCAGCTCTGCCCCAGGGCACAGCCACAGGACCGGCCTGCGCTGGGGAGCAACCAGTGAGGTGCCACAGGACCCCATAGGCCAGAGCGCGGAGGCTGTCCCAGTGTGAGGGTGGCCCGTGCTTCCCGGGAGGCACTGCCCCTCTGCACGGGGCCTCTGCAGCCACCCGTGAGACAGGACACCTCTCTGAGAGCCGAGGGCACACAGAACTCTTCCAACTCTGAGTCCCCTCAACGCACTCTGGGGACCTGCTGGCGCCACATGCAGGCTGACGGCGGCATGGCTTGGGGGTGCAGGGCAGCCCCTCGACAGAAGCCAGCCCCGGCGTGGGGTGAGGGCTGCTGAGGCACTCCTCTTAACAGCAGTGTGGGCGCCCGCAGCCGGGCAGAAAAGCTTCCCGGACAGGCGCAGAGGTGAGCGAGAGATGGCCCAAAGCAGACACCTTGCCCAGGGACATTCCACCCGCTTCCACAGGCACAGGGCTATGACACCTCCCTTGGGGTCCCACGTGCCGCATCTGGCCACCACTCTGGACTGTGTGTGCACGGATGGGGCAGCCGACTCACCGCGGAGACGGGGTCCGAGTGCGCAGGCAGTGTCTTGAGACACTTCCCCGTCTTCACGTCCCAGATCCTCACACTTTCATCGAACTGAGGACAGAGAGACCAGGCAGCTCCACGGAGGAAGGGCGAGGCTGTCACCCCACAGAGGACCCCACACCCCATGCCCGACCGCAGCAGCAGACGCCCACAGCGGCCCCGAGGCCACTGAACTCACCGAGCCCGAGACAATGAGGTTAGACTGCGGGTTGAAGTTGCAGCAGAAGACGTAGTTGCTGTGTCCCTTCAGGGTCTTCAGACACTTCCCCTGCACGGAGAGCCAGCAGCTGAGCTCGCTTGGGGCCACCCCCACGCCCGGCAACGGGCTGCGCCCCATCCCCGGACCGTCCCCGGCCCCTTCCCCCGGGCCTCACCGAGCTCACGTCCCATATCTTTAGTGTCTTATCGTCAGAGGCAGAAACAAGCAGGTTGGAGTCCGACGACCAGGCCACGTCTGATATTCCCTGGGAAAGAGCGGAGGCGTCAGAATCTCGATGGGACAAAACACAATGACCCAGCCCCAGCCCCACCCAACGCTGAACAAGAGGCGTCCGGCGTCCTCCGCTCAGGCAACGCAGAGAAAGGTCCAGGCCCAGGCCCTCGGCCCTCCAGGCAGGCGAGCAGAAACCCCGCGTGAGGAACGAGTGTGCACAGGCCAGATGCAGGTAGTGACCACACGCTCGGCCTGACGCTGCCAACGAGCAGGGCTGACACCTACCAGCTTGTGACCAGAGATGGTCTTTTCAAATTTGCCGTCATACGCTCCCCAGATCTTAATGAGCTTATCAGCCGCTGAAAGAAAAAAAAGCAGCCGACGTCCCTCATCCAGAACCCAACTCAAAACTCCCCTGGGCAGGCCCCTTCCAGAGCCGACAGCGGCTGGAGCAGGCCGCCCCCACCGCATCCCGTGTGCCGTGTGCCGCCCTCCCAGCCGAGGCCCCGCGGCACCCACACGAACTCGCCAGCCACTCCCCGTTGGGGCTGAACTTCACGGACGACACGGCCTTCGTGTGGCCGGCCAGGGTAAACTTCAGAGCGTAGTTTGGCTTCACGGGCGTGGGCTGTGAAGAGAAGGTACAAGTCAGGAGGCAGCAAAAGGAGACTGCCCTGCTCGAGGTCACCAGCTGCCCATCTGAGCGCGTTGTCAGAGCTCAGCCTCAGGCTCGGAGCTCCGGCTCCACACCCGTCTCCGAGGGCTCTGCCTGGGGGCACCTTCGAGCCGAGCGGCTCTCAGTGTGGGCTCATTACCTGCCCCCCACAACCCGCGCTCCCGTGCCCCACTGCAGTCCAGGGCGCCACACCCACCTAGAGAGCTCGAGGCCCGGCACCCCCAACCCCGTGCAGTGGAAGCAGCGCCCACAGCGCTACACTGCGAAGCTCTCCCTGGCTCCTCCGACCCCGAAGACTCGCCCCCTCGGTCTGTGCTCCCTGCATCTGCGGGAGGCTCCCGGACTGCCCAGCACCCGGGCACGGGGTCCGCGGGAGGCTCCCGGACTGCCCAGCACCCGGGCACGGGGTCCGCAGCAGGAGCTGCTTCTGGCCCCAGGAGGCAGAGGGCCTGCAGTCAGGACCAAGAGCCGACACTGCTCTAAGGCCCCTCCTGGTAACAGGCCGAGGGAGCCCCAAATGGGCACACGGCGGGCACAGTCAGAGCTGTGACCGGTGATAAACCTGGCACTTGTGTAACGAGCAGGGAGAAAAGACTAAGGGTCTGGAACAGCATCTCCAAGAATCTTTCCGATTCTCTGCCGGGGAGACCCCAAGGAGTCCTGCGGGGCGCACCTTGCTCTGAGTGGCCGATGAGGAAGGGGTGGGCTGTGCTCTGGCGGCCTCCGTCTCGGGTTTCTTCTCCTCCGTTGCCATGGCTGAAGCCCACCGGTGCCAAGACAGGCGCGGCTGACAGCTCTGGGCAGAAGACTCCCCGCAGGAAGAGCTGCCTGCCAGTCACAGCCCACAGTGAACCTGGGTGGATCAAAACCCTGTTTAGATGTGAATGCCCAGGAAAAAGGACAAGGCAGCTGCCCACTTTGTGGAGCCCTGCAGCAGACACGCCGGCTGAGCCCGCCGCCTGCTGCCCTGGGGCCCTCACCGCAGCACCCTCCCAGCCCTCAGAGGGGACCCACGGCGTGGCACAGCACGGCCCTCAAACAAGACGCTGTCTTCCTCTAAGGGTGCGCGGAGTTAGGTTTGTCAAGTAATGGAGATGCTCCTGCGGGGCAGGGCTCACCCACACCCTAAATGCACCTCAAAGACGGGCACTGTGCATACGAGCAGGCCACACACGGCCGCGTCCGAACAGTGAAGGCGCAGAAGGCTCTGCTCCTCTGTAAGACCCGCTGCCACAGGAGGGACACAAGGACACAGGCAGCGGGGTTCAGCCTGACAGTGGGAACCACGCTGTCCAGTAAGCCGCTTGCTTCCTCTGCAAGAGCACAGAGCCCATCCTCAGACTTGTCAGGGACGCGGACCAGGGAAAGTACTACCAGCAGAAGAACCTCCAAGCCTTTCCTGCGAATGTCACTGGTCACCCAGACCCAGAGAGCATCGCCACTGCTCTAACAAGCTCACACACAGTGCTCTGTGCAGAGGAGAGTTTGCACAGGCTTGTCACACCAGGTGACATGGACAGTGTTAAAAAGGAGCCCTGCTGTCTCAGAGGGTGAGCCTGTGCCCGGGACCAGTAAACATAGCCCGAGAGCCTGAGTTTGAGACCTGGGACCAAGGAACAGCTAAATAAAACGCTTCTTCCTCCTCTCTCTTCCTGCCTGCCTGCCTGCCTGCCTGCTGTCCTCTTAAAAAAAAAAAAAAAAAAGCACGGATCAGCCAAGAGGAGGGAAGAGAAATTGCAAAGCAGCACTGCAGGCATGCAGAGCGCGCCTGCAGCCAGCACGCCTACTTTTAACAGGGGCTCCTGCCCAAGACGGATTCCTCCCGGTCCAGGGTCCCGCAGCAAATCCAGCCGGCACACGGGTGCTGGCCACGCCGGTGAGGGCTAACTGGCAATTATCTTTAGCGCAGCCTGGTTAGCGATTACCCAGGGCAGCTGCCTTCCCGCTGAGCCGGACTGGCTGAGGTCACTGGGGTTGGGCCCACAGAAGCCTGAAGCTAAGGAAGCCGGACCTGGCAAGAGCGAGTGCGGGGCTCCAGGAAAGCCACGGGGCTCAAGAGACTCCTGGAACGGGCCGAGCTCCGAGGTCGGAGCTGCACTTGCAGCATAAAAATGAAGACCCAGCAGGAGGTGGGTCCAGACGCCGGGAAACTAACAGTGGCGGCCGGGTGCGGACCAGGGAATAGAAAGGGAGCGACAGAGAGGGGGCCGCGCCCCGCAGCAGACGCCGCCACGGTGCAGGCTCTGCGCTCCGCCGCGGGCTCTCGCCCGCACGCTCCGGGCCCGGGAAGCGGGTCCAGCGCCGGCGCGGCGGGGCCCGCCTTCGGGGCGGGCGGGGCGGCCGGCGGGCTCTGCGGGCTCCGCGGCCAGGGCCGTGCCCGGCCCGACACTGCCCGGGACCCGTCCCCGCCGCACCTGCCCGCCCCGCGCCGGCACCGAACGGGGGCCGCCGAGCGGGCGCGGGAGACCCGGCGCCCGGCCCGGCGACGGCGCCCGGCCCGGCGCTGCGCACGCGGGCGGCGGGGACAGGGTCCCGGCCCCGCAGGTTCGCGGGCACGTGCGGGACAGGGCGGCGCGGCGTCCGGGAGGCCGGCCGAGCCCGCGGCGGGGACGCGCGCGGGAGGGCGGGGAACGCTGTCGGTCGCCCCGGCCGGGCGGCCCCTACCTGCCGGGCGCCGCGGCGGGAGCCGGACCGACGGCGACGCGGCGGCGAAGGGGGGCACCGGCAGTGCGCGTGCGCGCGGCGGGGAGGGGCGGAGCTACGGGGCGCGGCGAGGGGCGCTGGCGGTGCGCGTGCGCGGGGCGGTGCTACGGGGCGCGGAGGGGGTGCCCAGCTGTGCGCGTGCGCGGAATGGAGAGGGCGGGGCGACGCTACGCGGGGCTGCGACAGGGCGCCAGCAGTGCGCGTGCGCGAGGCGGCAGGCGCCGGGAGGCGGGGTCCGCCGGTAGTGCTCATGCGCGGGGCGGTGCTGTGGGGCGCGGCGGCCGGCAGAAGGCCTTGGGCAGGGCCACGCGGTGCAGCGCCGGTGGTGCGCGTGCTTCCTGCCCGACAGCGTTCCCCCCGGAAGCTGCAGGGGGCGGCCCGCTTTTCCTGCACTTTCCAAACGCCGAAGTCCCTGACCCGCCAGGAAGGTGCTCCTGGGTCCTGGATTCGCCCGGCCGCAGCGGCGCCCCCGCGCCCAAGTCAGCCGACGTGACCGTCCCGCCCGCAGGCCGCTGCAGCCCCTCCGCCGCCCAGCGCGGCCTGCCCGTCGCCGAGGGTGCGGGCCGCCCGGAGCCCCCCTCGGCGTCCAGGCACAGGCGCCCCGCGCCCACCCGCAGGGCAGCGGCCCGTCCGTGCATCCCGCTCGGACCTGGGACGGACGCAGGACCTGCGCGACCGCAGACCGCCGCTGGGGTAGAGAATGCTCGGAGGAGGGACGCGAGGTGGTCCCAGACGCTGCCCTAGAGCTGCGGCGCTGGGCGGCCTCTCCCACCGGATAAAGGGGCGGCCAGGGCCCGGGGGGACCGGCCTTCTCGGTGGGGCCGTGTCCTGGAGGCCGAGCGCCTGGGACCGGGCGCCTGGGCGCCGAGCAGGGTGAAGAAGGCCTCCCGCCCTTGCTGCCGAAAGACCCTGCGCAGACTCCCCTCCTCCATGCAGTCTCACACCGCCGCTGTCCTCTTCTCTCCACCCCACCGGACCCCTGCTCCCAAGTGGCCTTTTCCAAGCGTCCCGGTCTCATCTACTGCTCCCTAGTTCAAACGAGAATACAGCCTCCCATTGCCCTTGGGGTCAGACCCAAACTGCTGAGGGAATTGATCAGACCTGCCTCCTCCTCTAGCCTAGCACCACCCCCAAACTGTGCACCCCAGATCCCAGCCCCAGACGGAAAGTATTTCCAGTCCTCCAACCTTCTGGGTGGAGCAGGAGAAGGGTGCAGACCACAGAACTCCAGCCTGTTCCCAGGTAAGTGGGTCTCACCTCCCTGCCCCCCCCCCCCCCCCCCCCCCCCCCCCACTCCAGAGCCTCCTAGTGAAAATGAGGAAATTCTCATTTGAGTGTTTTCCCATCCATCCCTGCAGTCATAGCTAAAATCTCAAACCAAGTAACAGCAGGCAAGGCAATTTGACAAAAGCACACGGCTGTTTTGTCTAAGCTTTAAAGCCTATTCTCTGCTTCCCACAACGTGGTTGGCTCTGAATCCCAGGTGAATGGAGAAGAGCACAGAAGCTGCCAGGAAGGCAGACACGTTACACCGAGTTGATCCAGGAGTATTTCCACGAACAATTTTTATCAATATGTTTGTCAAGGCTGGCCCAGCACCAGCCTGTTGGGCGCCCCACCACTCCCTTCCCCAGCTCTCCTCGGGGAACCCCGCCCTGCTCCAGTCCACTTGGGCTTCCTCCAGCACCCCAAACCTGATGAGTCCTGGGGTTCATTTTCCTGACTCCAGCTGCTCCCCAGGGAAACACTCCTCCATTCTTAGAAATCTGGCTGTCACCTGTCTGGGTTCATCCTCCCATTCAGCGGCAGGATAAGAGGGCAGTGGGAGCCGCCGCCTGTGGCTCATTCTCTCTTGAACTAGTTGCAAGTGTCTTCTTACATTTTCCCAGCCAGACCGAAGGAGATAACTATTGTTCTCACTATGAGGAAACAAGCTCCTAGAGCTTCCCCAGGACTCACTGACAGTAGGCACAACGTAAAGTCAGGACTGGCTCAAGGCACAGCCTGCGCTTCTGACCGTCAGACTTCAGAGCACACGCTCTAGGAGCTTATCGGGTGGGGTGAGTGGAGGATGGGTGGGCGGGTGCATGAATGGATGAGTGGAGGCTGGATGCATGGGGAATGGATGGATGTGTGGGTGGAAGATAGATGGCTGATGGGCGGGTGATGGAAAATGAATGGATAAATGGATGGTGCGCGGATGAGTGAATACAAGGCAAGTGCTGGCAGTCTTGAAACAAGAGTGCCACCTTGTCCAAGCTGCTGTCAGTGAGCATCCGTGGTGGTGGTGCGAAAATGAAGAGTACTGCTTCCTGCTTTTATGTAAGTTGAAGGTTCTGAAAGGTTGTATTTTGTCACCTTGTGTTGAGCATTCCATCGGGGCGGTGGGCAGCCACCTGAAGAGGGCTTGCAGCTGACGGCGGCAGGCTGGACAGGCCACAGGCCCCAGCTGGGTGGGGAGCGCTGGCCCTTTAACGCTGAGCCGGGAGCTGTGGGTTCCGAGGGCAGTCGAGGAGCAGGGTCCTGAGCGCTCAGGCTCCGGGGCCTCCAGACCTCCATGCCGACCGTCGGGGCACTGCCACCTGCCCAGAGACCCCCAGGCTCCCGCCTGACCAGGTCAGTGGGATTGTGTTAAGTCTCGTTCCCCTGGTACCCATGCTGGGCAGCCACCTAGGGGACCTGTGTCCCTGTCTGCCCTCCTCCAGCTCTGCTGCCCTTCCCACACCTCCCAGGTGGCCCCTCAGCACTGGCCTGGGTCCCACTGGGCCCTCAGCTCTCCCGAGGCTGCAGCCCTGGGGCCCGAGCACTGCTCCTGCTCTAACCAGCCAGCAGCCGCCTCCTCCTGCCTCAGTTCCACAGCAGAGCAGGCTTGGCAGAAAGGAGGCATCAACTCTCGGTCCATGTGGGCTTTCTCTGACATCCAATTCTCTCCTCGCCCCCAGACCTCTGCTCAGACCCATCCCAAGTGGTGTCCCTCTGCCACCCCCGCCCCGTCCCCCAGCCTCAGTCTGGAAAGGCACCCCTCTGGCTGCCTCCCTAGGGGGACAGCCTCCAGTTTCCTGGCACCCAGGACCCTACACCACCACTCTGCTGTGAGTGCACGGAGCAGGCCCAGCCTGCCCCATGGTGCCTGTTGAGGGGCGCGCAGGAGGGCTCAGCAGTGACCCCCAAATGAAGGAAACGTGGACTGTGGGCTTGTGCGGCCTGGCGGCGTCAAGGCCACTATAACTGGCTTCAAACCGCTGTCTCCTCTGCCCCCTCCAGGCGGCGCTGGGGGCTGTGGCTCTGGCCGCCCTGGTGGGGTGGGTCCCCCGCAGGAACCCCAGGAATGTGGCTACCCACCAGCGGGCCACACCTGACCTGTCTGCAAATCCTTTTGAAGGGGTCCTGCCAGCTAGGGAGACCCTAGGACTGTCCAGAGCGGGTCAGAGGCCCCAAGCCGGGATTTTCCCACGGATTCGAAGGCCAAAGTCCGCCCAGAGGGCAGTGGCAGATTCCGGGCCTTGCGAAGAGCCGTGAGCAAAGCGCTGCCGTCCGCTTGTTTCCCTGTCACATCCATTTGTTCCTTTTTTCACCCTCCGCAGCTGTCCTCTGTGCCGCCTCTGGCCTGAGCACTGTGGGCCTGCGGCTCAGCTCACGGGAGGACAGTCCCTGCCCCTCCCCAGCCCACAGCAACAAGTGATGGAGCTCGGGCTGCACCCTCTTCCCCTTGACACTGCGCCCCTCACCCTGCTCACCAGCCTTCGCGCCCGGCGCTGCTCCCCACGCTGCATATGTGGGTATTTCCAGGCTTTCTGACCCGGGGCGCCTGGCCGGTGACTGCCTTGTGGGTGACATGCCAGCCTGGGGGCACCCCCCCTGAGCCCTGGAAGTGGAGGGGCACACAGGACTGGACAGACCCAGCATTCCCGAGCAGGGGGCCCGTGACCCAGAATAGCTCTAGGGCCCAGCTGCGTCCCTTCGCCCCCTGGGGTCTTGCAATCCCCCTGCAGGCTAATGACGGCCGAGGCACCAGTGGAATGTGGGGTCAGCTTCCTGGGCTGTACTGTCTCCCAGGTGGGACCGGGGAGCAGGCCTGGGTGGGGAGGGGCCCTCCGCCCAGGTGCAAGGCCTCAGGTCACAGGCCGCTGGGGCGGGGGCCTTTGGTTATTAAGTCTGGCAGAGACCGTGGCCATGGATTCTTCTGGATTGTTCTGACCCCAGACATGGATTTCGGCAGCAAGCACAGGGCTTGTCACAGCAGTCGGAAACCAGAGGGGAAGCCATTTAAATAGGCCCCTCCCCGTGCTCTCAGAACAGACCCCAGGAGCTGGCCCCTTGCCCACAAATGACAGGCTGCTGGGGCATCTGGCAAATGTGCGCATGAAGCAGCTGCAGGCTACAGGAATGTGGGGGCCAGCAGGGGGCAGGGGGCCTGAGCAGCCACTGGCCCTGGAACATTCCCAGCTGCCTAGGGGCTGAGGCAGTGCTGCCTGGAGGAGGGCTGCGGCTGGGGAGAAAGGCGCGAAGGCAAGGGGGGCTGTTGGCATCTCTTCATGTTTCCCATGTCCCGTGTTCGCAAGCATCAGGTCCTGTGATAGGGGATAGTGATGGCCTGCTGGCATCGGCCAGGCCGTCACAGCTCCAGTCTGCCAGCTGCGGTGCCTGACCTCTAACTGGCTTCCAGCTTCACCACACCAGCCCAGGAGCTGCCTCGCCAACAGACCATTGTCGTGGCGGCAGGTTCTAGAATAGGCTGCTGGCCCCAGACAGTGGTGGCCTGGGAGGCCGGTGGCATTTGCTGCCTGCCTGCCGACACTGCCCACAACCAGGACGCAGAATGTGGGAGAGAAGAGGCCTCGGGGAGCTGGAGAGGGAGCGGAGGGGTCTGATGCCCCAGCTGGGAACAGGCACAGCCCCAGAAGGAGGGCTGCAGGGCTCTGGACTCTGCTCCTGCAGTGCCTGGGGACAGCACCCCGTCTGCCTTTGAGACAAAGACTCGGTGGGTCTGGAGCCCCGCTGGCCTCTCAGCAGCAGTCACCCCACCCGGGAACTTCGGGGAGAACAGGTGGGCCGCTCGGGGCTGGAGCCCCTCCACCGGCCTCTCTGTGGCGCGCGCATCCTCTTCCCGGGGCGAGCCTGGAGCCTGGGGCCGTCGGCGCACCTCCCAGCACGGGGCTGCCCCTCAGTGGGGGCAAGGGGAGCTGAGGGCAGCTGGGATGTGACCGCTGTCTTCAGCGCCCAGATTCACCTCTGTCCACTCCCTCGCTCCAGGTTGGCTCCCTGTCCTGTCCTGGCACATCACACACTCAGGGTGAGGTCAGATTTGCCTTCGCGCAGCCTGGTTGTCTTCCATGTCCAAGGGGTCCCGCCGCCCACGTCCAGCTCAGCGTCGGCGGGCCTCTAGCGGACCCCTCAATTCTGGTTGCTGTGTTTTTGTTCTCACTGAACCTAAGTGCTTGAGGTGTGAGATTTCCTGAGACTCGAGGGTATTTAGAAGTGTGTTTAATGTCCTGTTTGGGAATTTGCCTTCTTTGTTATTTCTCAGGTCATTTTCTACTATAGACAGAGGACATGCGTTGTGTGATTTCAGGTTTTGAAGCGTTGTGGTGTGTGAGCCGGGGTGAAGTCTGTTGGTGGCTGTGCCACGGACACTAAGCTCGAGCGGCTTGTGGACGGCCAGCTGGGCGGCCACCTGAGGATGTGCTGGCGCTTACCTGCTTCCCTCCTCGCCCACTGGCCGCTTCTCTCAGTTATTAGACAGGGATGTTGACGTCTCCAACTCTAATCATGGCGTTATCCATTTTTCCTCTCAACTGTATCCACTCTGCACTTCAAACTCAGTTGTTGGATTTGCAGACATTTCAGGCTGTTACATCTTCTTGGAGAATTAACAGTGTGGGCATCTGAAGTGGCCCTTTAATCCCTCGTCATTCTCCTTGCTCTGAGTCTATTCATCTGATATTAAGCCACCAGCTTCCTTGACTGGTGATTTTATATGAGTGTATGTACATATATATACAGATATAGATATAGACATCTTTTTTAGAGAAAAGGTGCAGGCAGGAAGAGAGGATGAAGACACATTTGTTTTCATTTTCATTTAGTTATTCACACTGGTTGTTTCGCCCCAGCCCTGCGCCTCGAGCCCGGGGCATGTGGCCTGTATCCTTCGGAGGCAACCGACCTAACTGCTGTTCACCCGGGCACCCCTCCTTTGGGTTTTCTTTTTACTACACACTTTGTATGCATAGAGTTTTGGTGGCTTTTCTAGGGCTCGCTCTAAGTTTGCTCCACATGCTACATCAAGTTGAGGGTCACCGTTGCAGTGGAAATCAGAGGCCTTGGTGGTCTGCACGCGACCTGGTCCCGTTCCTGCCCCAGGTCGCTGTCCAGCACTGCAGCTGTGAACGCATGGAAGTCATGCGGGCGAGGCGATACACGTGTCATTCCACACGCGTGCTTGCTTTTAAAAGTTAAAAAGTAAGACGAGCAGCCTTTCCCTGTGTCTCTGCAATGTCACTGTCTCGTTCTAGATCAGATCCGCCGGTCGGTTTCCTTCGTCTGAGAACCCTCCTTCCCCGAGGACAGTTTCGTGGCATTGAAAATGCCTTTACGCCAGCACTTTTAGCACCTGTCCCGCTCCCTGCTGGCCTCCAGAGTCCCCAGCGAAGCCCCTGCTGTCCTTCCCGCATCTGATGGGTCACACTGGCCCTCCCGCATGGGGGGCCGGGAGCCCAGGGCGTGACCCTGCTCTCTGACATCATACAGCAGTGAAACCGCCCAGCGACACGGTGCTGTGTGCCACACACGCACTGTCGCCGCTGTTCTTTGCCGTCGACGTGCATGTTTGAGGGCGATGAGTCTGGCGCTGTTCGTTCAGTTCAGTGTAGTTGAAGTTCTCCACTTGGCAACCTGGGGTCCGTCTCGCCCTTCCCGACCTGGGGCGCCGTCCTGCTCTCGTCGACTCAGGCCCGAGGCTCCGACCTCTCTTCTGCGTTTTAGTCTATTTCTCTTTACTGTCGGGAGTGGGTCCTGTTTTGTTCTGTCTTCCAGTCATTCTTTATTCCGCCTGCCTGTTCTGCTGTGAGGTCACTGCATCAACTGAGGCTTTTGTTTGTTTGTTTGTTTGTTTGTTTTAATGTCCCCTGTGTTTTGTTTTTAAATCTCTGCTAGGTTCTTCTTTACAGAGTCTCTCTCTTTGCTGGGATTTCTTCTGTTGTCAGTGGACGAGAGTGTGTTCACAGTGTCCCCTGAGCACCCTTTTTCAGGAAAGGTGCGGGAAACGTGGAGGCGGCGGGCGGGCGGGAGCACAGAGGAGGAAGAAGCACCTTATCTGGTTTATCTGGGGCTCATCGTGGTGGCTTCCCGGTTGGCTCCGGGGATCCGGGATGCTAGGCCACCGGGCCACACCCCATTCCGGCCTTCATGTGGTGGCCGCTTTTAAAACCCTGTCCGATGATTCTGAGACCCGTCATTTCCACGTTGGCATCTATTGATGTCTTGTCTCGTTGGGGTTGACAGCCACCGGCCGAGCAGGGTTGTCGTTTGTTAAAACCTAGACATTTGGCTCTTGTGCTGCCAGGCTCTGGATCCCACGAGTGTGTCTCGGCCGGTCCCCTACACCACCACAGCGGGGTCCCGTCGGGGGGCTGCCTGGTCCTGCTGCTGAGTCGGGGCCAGTGCAGCCTCCCTGAGGGCTGTCTTGGTTCGTGCTGGGCGGACATGGACCCTGCCCTCCTGCAGGCCCCCGTCGATACCCTGGGCTGGATGGGCTAGAACCCCTCACCTCTGCTCCCACGTGGCTTCCAGGGACCCTGCGCCAGCAAAGGTGGCCACGCCCCCCCCCACGCCCCCCGCAGGGATAGAGTCCCTTCTCTGCGCTTCCCGGCAGGCGCGTGTGTGTGGAGCCCTGAGGCTCCAGGACACCGGGGCTGGGTGGCCATCAGCCACCCACTCGGCCTTCACTGGCCCGTGTGGTGCTGTCCACATGTCTTGTCCCGCTGTGCTTACCCTCCTCTGGTCCTTCGGCTGGGGAGAGTGGGCCTGGTCTGGACCTTTGTGTCTGTGCCCGTTCGCTGCCAGCTGCTGACTTCTCCAGGGAGGACCCAGGAACGTGCCCCACAGCGCTACCTGGAGCTGCGTCCTGAGACCCCCAGCTGCCCTCGCTCCACTCTCCTGGGTCATCGCAGATGTTTCAGATGTAGCGCTCAAGGTTCTCAGTCATTCTGAGAAGGAACAGGGAGAACTGTGTCTCTACTTCATCTTCCCCGGAGCAGGAGTCATTTGGAGTTGATGAATCCTACCAGCAGACCTCCCAAAATGTTGCCGGTTCATCTCGCACTAGGAAATAGCATCGCTCAGGTCTGCTCTAGGGAGACACGTGGATATGGACTTAGGACTTAGTAATGTCTAATGCTTGCGTGTTGTGGTCAGTCAGTGTTGGATGGATGTGCTGGTGGAAGGAGATGAATGGATGAGTGGGTAGATAGATGATGGATGGACAGATGAGTGGAGGATGGACGGACGGACGGACAGACGAGTGGATGATGGATGGATGGATGGACAGAAGGTGGCTGTTGCTGCCACGGACCGCTTAGCACAGGTGGGGCCTGAGAAGTGAGGTGCCGGGAAGACCGGTAGAACGACCCCCGCTCTGCTGTGGAATCCCAGTCCTGCGAAGCTTGGGGAGTCCGTCGCTCCCCTCCCTGACCCACACCCCGGGCCTCGATGGCCTTGTGCTGTGTGCAGGCCCTGTAACGAGGCTCAAAGCTGAGGAGCCTAGTAGTTGAGCCCAAGGGTATGGGTCAGTCATGCGTCTGGCACAGCGACACCTACCGACATGCGTCCTCTTCACTGGACATCCCTGCCTCAAGGGCGATGGTGAAAACACCGCTGTGGGCCAGGGCGGTGCCGGCGGCAGCAGGAAGGGGAGGCCACGTGGGCGCCCTGCCCTGCGTGGACGCACTTCCGGGAGATGGTCAGGTGGGGTAGGCGTGGCGGCCCCAGCGAGGAGAGCCCAGGGGACACTGCCGCCCCTTTCCTGTCCTCCAGGCTGTCCCAAGGCTGCTGGGAAGATAACTGCTCACATGCGTCACCATCTCCCCATGTATCCGCCCCACGTGCAGAGACCACTGGGCATGTGGACGTGGCTCTTCAACTTAGGAAAAGTCATGATTGACTGGCTCAGCCGCTAAGTACTGATTCAAGCTGCTTAAATTCTTCTAAAACAAGCAGCCGTACACCGGGGGCACCCCGGCACCTCCGCTCCTGGCACCTCCTCTTGGCAGAATGCGGAAGGCTCCACTCTGCACCTGCTGGCTGGCACCGTGGGCACCCACCGAAGCCAACACTGCGCCAGCCATCTGTACCAAGCACCGGGGACCTGCTGGTGGTTTGTGCCCCGCGGTGGGGGAGTCCCCCAGGGTGGGTGCGAGAGCATGGCCCCCTCTCGGGGCGGGCTTCCCGAGGAGGAGCACCCAGGGCCTGAGGGGGTGCAGGCAGGTGAGCCGCAGACAGCGGTGTGCGCAGGCCCGGGGTGAGCAGGGCCTGGTGGGCTCCAGCCGGGGAATCGGGGGCCTCTGTGGCTTCGGTAACAGGCAGGCGTCCTCCAGCCACTCCAGGGGCCCACGGTGACTGGTTGTGCAAGAAATAGGGATGGGCGCCCTGGAGGGCTCTTTGGGAGGTGGAATCCGGAGGTTTTGGTCGCCACCAGATGTGGGAAGTTAGAAGAGGGAGGGGCAGCATCAAGGGTGCCCCCATTGCCAACGGGGCTTTGGGGGGACAGAGGAGTGTTCCTGAGGCAGGGTCCCCTGTATCTGCCCCACCTCAGCCACCCCAGGACTCACTCAGCCCTGCCCCATCGCCCCACACCCTCCACGGGGCCCCTCCAGCCCCAGCTGTGGGAGGCAGCTCTCTTGCCGCCACTTCACGCCCAGCAGAGCGGGCTGCTGGCCCCACAACAGGGACTCAGGTCTGAAACCCAAAACTCACCCCCTTCATGGTCCGCATCCTGTCAACATCCAGGGGTTGCTTCTCTGCTCCCTGGCCGACATGCACCTGCGGGTGGGGACACGGAAGGCTCCTTCCTGCTGGCATCGGTGGCACGGAGCCCAGGCTTCCCGATGTCAGCAGAGGGCAGTCCGCACCTGCTCTCCTGCCCTCTTGTCCGACCCATTCCTTCCCCAAATCTGGGGCCTGGCCAGGCCTGGGGGTGGGCAGAGCACCCCGGGGAGGAGCATGGAGGTGCTGCCACTGGTCAGGGAGGCTGCGAAAGGCAGTGTGCGTGTGGGGGGCCTAGAGTCCAGAATAAAGGGGTCAGTGCTGGGATGGGTAGCACGGAAGGACAGGGTCTCCTCCATGCTCAGCCACAGTGACCACCAGGCTTTCCCTGGGGCACCCTGGCCTCCCCTTAAGTGTGGGAGTGGCCTCTGGATGTGTCAATGCTAAAGGCGCTCAGGCTGCTCTGCACTTTCTTTGGCCCTTGCTCAGGAGCCACAGGGAGTTCTAGGCTGGTGGTGGCTTCTGTGGGCTCTGTCACTGTCCCCATGGGGGCCCTGCTGTTCCCTGTGGCCGTGCTCTGCCCTCAGTGTGTCCCTGGCAGCTCCCTCCCGCCTCACCCTCCTCCCCTCCTCCTGCTCCTGCTCCTGCTCCTCCTGCTCCTCCTCCTCCTCCTGCTCC
>RJWH01006245.1:0-22349 GCA_004363575.1 Solenodon paradoxus
CCACCATCTTCCTCCAGGCCTCCTCCATCTTCCTCCTCCATCTTCCTCCTCCATCTTCCTCCAGGCCTCCTTCATTGACTTCTCAGCTCGCCTGTTCTGCTTTTGGACCTCGAGGTTAGGACTTCAGCCACTCCCAGAGGACAGCACACAGCACTCAGCTCCTCAGAGCTTCTTCGGATGCACGAGGAGAGATGGGCTCTGGAGGCAGCTCCATTTTCCCTGCCCTCCCGCCTCCAGCAGTCCTTCATCTTTCTCTCTGTTCGCTTTGGATTAAGGCGAGAGGCAGCCACCAGGTCCGCACCATGCGGGGCGCTCAGCGGAGTTCTCCGTGCGCCCGACACCAGGCAGGGGCAGAGCGGAGGCAGGCGGGCGAGGCCAATGCCCAGTGAGTCCGCTGGCCTGTGTCCACGCAGGGGTGCCTCCCTCTTCCCCTCTTCCCGGCAGAGTTACGGGGTCCCTCAGGTTCCACCTCTGCCCTCTCTCCTGCTCCTCGAATGTGCTGTATCTGCACAAGTACCGCCGGGTCCACTTCACCATCTTTTGACGATGTCTGTCTGTCCACCTGCCTGGAAAGGAGGGCCACTCGGCACTGGTCAGGCTCCTCCTGGGGCTGTGGATGCGCCTCTGTCCGTCTGCAGGGGTGAGCCCGGGCGCCGGAGCGGCTGCCCTGCTGAAACCACTCGTGTGCCCACGTAAGAATGACTGTCTCCGAAGTCAATCTCCCCATTCTTAGCAGGAGAGAGACGGAGAGTGAAGCCAGCAGCCCGAGCTGCCGAGGGGAAGCAGGCGGTCTTCCCACCCCAGCCTCACCGCTGCTCCCCGTCCCCGCCCCGAGCTCCCATTTCCAGCACACGGCCGCCCTCCCGTCATTCTCCTCTCTGGGGAAGCCATGCCTTTCAGACCATCGGTCCACACTGGAGTCCTCCAGACTGAGTTGGTTAGACTACCGTCACATGTCACCTAATGTCATGTTCCTCAACGACAGTCCCCTATGAGGCGCCGGTCCCTGCAGGCTGCACCATACTGGCCATGCAGAGGCCACACCATCGAGGTTTGTGTAATCGGACTCTGACTTTGCACAGCCAGGAAATCACCTCCTGACACATTTCTCAGGATGCATCCCGTCGTGATGACACTGGGCTGTTGATGTCTCCAGCCATCCCAGCTTCTCGGCCACGCCCCCCAGCTGCCTCAGCCCCCATGAGGGTCCCACTGACCCCCTCACCTCTTTCTCTGCAAAATGTTGAGAGTTTCCCTGAGACTGCACGCGCCACCACCCTCCCCAACGCGAGCTGTCCTCCTCCACAAAGGGGCCCCTCCCCGGCCCCTCCCCGGGTCACAGACTGTGACAGAGGCTTATTGCCTGTCTGGAGGAATTCATTTCCTGTCTGTCCTCGGTTCCACCTCTCTGGGGCCCCCCGCCCTCCCCCACCCCTCAGATGCGCCCCTCGTGTCTACAGGCAGCTGGCTTCACTATTTTTACGCCAACACAGTTTAAAAAATCTCCGCTGCCTCCTCGCTGTCTGCAGAGAGGCGGCTGCCACATTACTCTGACAAGCTGATGTCATTAGAGTCCACGCACACTCTCCCCGGCTAATGAGGCGGCAGAAAGAAAATTAAGGGGAAAAATCACACAGGCACATTGCTTTATATGTAGATGGAGAAATAAAACAAGAGCAAGAAAAACAGAGGCGCTGCTCGGAGCGGCCGCCCTCCTCCCGCGGGGCCCGCCACGCACGCAGCCCCGTGGCGACAGGCCCGCAGCCTGGCTTTTGACTACTGCAACCCTGCCACAAAGCCCACGCCCTCGGAGCCGTGTGACGCCCTGATTAGCTATGCAGAAAACAGAAGCTTCTGGTACCCATTTCCAGCCTGGTCCGTGCCCAGAGCTGAGGCAAGACCAGAGATTGCAGATGTTTCTAGAACTTGTCATTCTCGCCATCAACCTCCATTTCCATTTGTCGGGCTGTCTGCAGCCCCTACCCCAGCCTGTCCTGCAGTGAGCCGTGAGCCGGGACTTCGTTCCCAAGGCTCATGCCCTTGTGTCACCTCTCCTGCTTCAAACAGGTAAGGATCCCCATTTTCTTCAGACAAAGGCTCAGCCCCCTAACAAAGTCCCCGCTCGGCTCTTCCTCTCCTGCTCATCATCTCTCCCATGCGTACGTGGCTGCGCCCTTCCTGCCGCAGGACACTTGCTAGTTCTGTTGTCATGGCCTGGAAACGCCTTCCCTCCTCTCTTCACCTACCGATGTCCTCAGCCTTCAGATCTCGCCTTGTTCAACATGTGCTGACCACCCCAGGTCAAGCCCCTGCGGACACTTTCACTGTGCAGAGGGCCGGGTCTAGCCGCTGTGTGTGGGTGTGCGTCTGAGCTGGGGCTGCCTTCCTTGGGACCTGCAGCTCCAGGAGGACAGGAGACCGCACGTCCATTCACACAGAAGCTCAGCACCCCGTCCCGCAGTTCCTAGGCTGTGTTGGTGGAAAGATCACCGCAGGTTTCAGGGGTGACCGAGGAAACACACTGATGTCCTTGTATGCTCTGGAGCCTTGGGCAGGCTGATGGCTTTAGGTCGGCCCCCTGCAGCTCCCTGCAGCCCCCTGCAGCTCTGCTCTTGCTGGGCTTGCCCTGCAGGGAACCCAGTGGCTCCGGGAGGGAGCAGGAAATACGGAGTGAGGCTGGAGGCGCTGAGTGCATCACCGACAGCCCACTGCAAAGAAGTGTGCTCACTGCAGGTCCGCAGGGCCCAGGGCAGCTACCGCTGCTTGCTTCCTCAGAGCTGGGTTCGGAGTCCCAGGCGAGGAGGCAGGGGGAGCAGAATGCAGTCCAAGACACAGGGTCCCATGTCCCGGCCCCGGCTGCTCCTTTCCAGCTCTGTGACTGGGGGAGGGTCAGGTCCTCCCAGGTCTCTGGGTCCCACCAGAACTGTGCTCTTTACAGGCGGATGAGGATGGTGGCGTTTCCTTGTGCAGCGGCAACGCGGGGCCTTGTTCTCTGTCTCTGTCTCTGTCTACATTAAAAGACAGGTGCAGGCAGGAATGAAGCGAACAGGCAGGCTGGAAGAGAGGAGGAAGAAGCACTTTGTTTTTACTTAGCTGTCCACCGTGACCATCTGTCTGTCCTGCCCCAGGTTGTGAACCCGAGTCCCTGGGGTATCTGTGGACTGCACTGGCCAGAGGCAGGGGACTTAACCAGCAAACCACCAGGGCTTGTCAGATGTTCATTCTGGTTGTTCCCCCAGCCCTGGGCCTGGAACCGGGGTCCCTGGGCTTTATGTGGACTAGGTGGGGGCTGTAGCCTTAACCCCAGAGCCACCAGGGTGCCCGAGGGTGTTGGGGGGGTGTGGGCTGTCACTCTTGCTTCTTGACCCGTCTTCCAGGTGAGGGACAGGAGAGTCTTGGGACCCAAGCCCTTCATCTCAGAGCCAGGACCTCCCCAGCGTCAGGAGTGGCAGCTGCACACCAGCTTCGATTGGCAGGGCCCTGTGCTCTCCCGCGGCCGTCACCCATCCGGACAACTTCCAGAAGGCAGCCCAGTCGCAGCCGGCCACCGCCCTGCCCCGCGCGGGACCCCGGTGTTAAGTGGCGGTCAGCGCTGTCAACAGGCTTGCTCCCTAAGCGTGACCCGGCTTTGATTCCCGGCCGAGCAGCAGCTCGCTGCGGTGGAGGCCCGGAGTCGGCCTGCGCGCGGGGCTGGTGCCTTTGTCTGGGCCGGGGGAGCTGTGATTTATGTCATGAGCTCGCTGTGAAACCTTTTGCCTCGGTAATTCCAAGCTCCGTGGGTGTCTCCTTACATCTATTTAAAGTGCGGCTGCAGCCCACGGACCGCGTGCTCTGTGACATTCCCGGCGCCTCTGTGCCCGCCTCGCCATGGCGCAGAGTCTGGCCCGCAGCGTCTTTGTGGCTGGTCTCAGTGTTGGCTGCCGGCTGCGTGGGGCTGCTGAGCTGGGTCGGGGCTGTCCCTTTGATGTCCCCGTGGTGATTAGGCCCCTTCCCAGTGGAGCACTGGCGAGGGGCCTGGGCGAGGGGGCCGCGCTGGCTTGCGGAGTGTCTGCCCGACTGTCCCCGGGCAAGGCTAGAACAGCACGGGCACTTCTGCATTTGCTTGGAGGGAGCTGTTTGGGAAACCGTTCCCACGGCAATCTGCTCCTGGCCAGGGACTGTTTGGGGCGGGGACGCCCTCACAGGAAGCCCAGCTCGGAGAGGGGCGCCCTGGAATCTGGGATCCCGGCCCCACGTCTGACCCACAGTGGCGGCGTGTGCGGCAGCGCCGCCTGCAGGCGAGGCAACCGCGGTTGAGTGTTTGGTGAAAGCCTCAAGCAATGAATTTTCTCAAGGAGACCCCATTCCTTCCTTCCTTGGGTCTTTGGGATTTGCAGATTCCTTGGCCCCGGTAAGCAAGCTACTGTCCACATCCAAAGCGCCTGCGCCCCCACTGACCACGCCCCAGTCCCGCGTGGCTGACACAGTAAGGGGATCCCGGGAGAGGACCCCTGGAGGCCCAGAGCAGGCGGCTGCGGGTGGGGCCCTGCGTCGCAGGTCAAAGCAGGGTCATTTCTGCAGCCCAGGAGAGGGAGGTCCCGTCTGCAGGGACAAGGCTGGCGGGAAACTGGGCGAATATCACTAAAACATAAAGATTAAAGGTGAATGGGATACTGAAGTATGCTGAGTGTTTGTATTTTTTCTTTAAAAGAATTTGCCCCGGATATTTTCCCCTGGAGGCCCATCATGTGGCATCTTTGTTCTTTTTCAGTTTCATTTGATGAGGGTTGAAGTGTGCAGCTTGGTTTACTGTAAAGAGGGTGCTCACTGGAGGGGCAGCGGTGGGTCTTGCTTCCATTGAACCCACTAGTATTGGGACACGTTAAGATGTCAATTGTGAAATTAAAAGGTCCGTGTTTTAGAAGATTGGCATTTCGTCCCTTTCAAGAGCTCACTGGGTGAGTGCGGCCTGAGGTGAGTACAGAAACCCCTAGGAAGCTCAGTAAGGAAACGCTCAGGGAGCTGCCACTTCCTCCTAAGTTTTTAGGGACACTTGACTCTGCAGGCATCTCTAATGAAAGTCAGCATTTGAGAGAAATGAGTGAATCTCACTAGGTCAGACCAGGGAGAACACTGCTTTTTTTTTTGTAACAACTTTGCAGCTATTTCTTCTGAGTGTATGGGCCAGCATGTCTCTTGCCTACGATGGATATTGTCTGGGTAAGGGTGGTCATTTTAAAATTAAGCATATCCAATGTTACCTCTAAAGGGATGACTTCTTTCAATGAGATCTTTGGCGAAGGGCACGATTCTTCCAACCATTATCTTGGGAACTATTCTTCTGGAAATAGCTCCCAACGTTTGATTATTCTCTGACGAGAAATCTTTATTCACCAGCTTGATTTTTTCGGGGCAGATTTTTTCTGACTCGTAGACAAAGTGACAAATGGCTCAGACTCAAGCCTGCAAAGTGGGGTGGGGGTCCCAACACAACCCTGACCCTGGACGAGGCACCTCACCTGGTGGCAGCGGGCACACCACCACTGACCTGGCATTTCACAGAAGCCTGGCGAGGACCAAACGCCAGACATGCAAGGGTCAGGTGCCTTCCTGAACGTTCCCACGGGGTGTTTCCTTTCGGAGCAAATGCAGATGCGACGAGACTGACTTTCCTGGTTGTGAAACTTACAGGAAAAGTTGGGCTGGCAAAACACTGTGAGCCTGAACCGCCGTCGTCATCGAAATCTGCGCCTGGCGTCGTCCAGACGGAGACTTTGAAGGGATCTACTCCGGTATGCTGGCGGCCACCCCCAAACTCCTCGCTGTCGTGTAAGTATAGCCTGGAGGCTTCTGTGCCCTTGCTCCAAGTGTGGCCGCAGGACCTGTTAGAAATGCACTTTCCACCGGCCCACGAATAAGCCTGCACTATTAGCAAGTCCCCTGGGGGCTCTTGGGCCCCAAAAGTTTGGAAAAACGCCCTAGCGCGGCCAGCGGCTGCAGGCCCCCGCCCTGCCCTGCGGAGCGAACCTCGGGTCGGGGTCCCGTGCCCATGTCTTACCTTGGGGAAGGCGTCCGGACACGCGCCGGGCGCGCTGCGGTTGAGCAGCGTCTGCACCGTGCGCGGCGCGGCGTTGGGCGCGCGGGCGGCCGCCTGCAGCGCGCGGCCCAGCGGCGCGGCCCCGCCGTAGTGGCGCGCGCCCGCGTCGGCGCCGCGCCGCAGCAGGAGGCGCGCCAGGTCGGCGTGCGCGCTGCCGCGGGCCCGGTGCCGCGGGCTGCGCTCGTCCTCGTCGCGCGCGTCCGCCGCCGCGCCGCCGCCGCGCCGCCGCCGCCGCAGCAGCAGCAGCGCGCACAGTCGCAGGCCGCGCACAGTCGCAGGCCGCGCGCGCGCTCGTCCAGGCCGCGCTGCGCCGCCACGTGCGGCGGCTTGTCCCGGGCCGCGCCGCCCCGCGCCGCCCCGCGCCGCCCCGAGGCGCCGAGCTCCATCCAGACGCGCCTGCGCGCACTTGCCGGGAGGCGAGGCGGGTCACCGGGTGGCCGGGCGCGGACCCGCGTCCCGCCTGCGGCGACGGCTGCCGGCCCCCAGGGCGAGTGGGCGGAGCGGGAAGGCGACCCAGGAGAAGGAGACCGAGTTCAGCTGGCCCGACTAGGGGAGTTCCAAGTGCGATCCGGGCACACGCGGGGTGGCGGGGCGAGAGCCGCCGGTTACCAGGCGGTGGGAGCTGCTGGCTGGGACGCTGCCTGCGAGCCACGCGCAGGACTAGGAGGAAGCCGTTACTCCTGGGTGCGACTCTGGTAGTGTCAGCCCAATGACACTGCTCCGGGAGCACACTGCCTGGACCCTGGCACAGGCGGCAGCGGAGGACTGGGAGCCACCGCCCAGAGAGCCCTTCTCGCCGCCGGCGCTGGCGGGGCAAGCCTTGCCTCCCGCCGGGAGGGAGCCCACGGAGGGAGCCCCTGCACTGCTCTGAGGCTGACAGGAGTCTCAGGCTGCAGGTCAGAACGCCGCCTGCCTGGCCATGGGCCTTCCTTTGTCCCAGCCAGCCGCCCCTTGAGCAGACACGGATCTGGGCTCCTCAGAGTCCTCAGTGTTCCCCGGGGGTCTAGGCTCCCTGGGAGGCTGTGATCGTCCCAGGGTTGGTTGTCTGCTGCCTCCAGGTGGACCAGTGGGGTCTCAGGACTGTCCCCTCCAGGCACCAGCACCCCTCCCAATAGAGCAGCTCCTCGAACCCCTTCCAGTCCCGAAGAGCTCCCCACCGCTGCACCTACGCACAGATGCCATGCAAGGGACTGGACGCTGGTGGGAAACAGTTGGCCCCGTCTGAAAGCAGAACAGCCACACCGGCCCACCTTCATCCTGCTGGCCCTGTCCTTGGTGGCCTCTGCCAACCACCAACCCCGCTTCAGCTCCTGGCTCACCCCCTGGGCACTGCTTCCTCCACCTTGGATTCTGGCCCTCCCACGTGCCGACTTCAGCCACGACCTCCTGTCCCCATCACTGGCCACACTCATCTCTGCTCTGCAGAGACGTGAGTCCTGACCCCTCGTGTGTCTCAGCCGCTCCTGTCTCTCCTTCTCCCTGGGTGACACTCCGGTCACAGTATCCTCAGAGCCCTGGAGGTGGCATGGCCACATCTTCAGCCTGGCGCCACTTGCCACATGCCTGTCTTACCCACGTGGCTGAGGAGCCCCGGAAGAAACTCCCACCATGCAGCTGGGCCTCTGGCCTCAGCCAGGTCTCAGGGGCCTGCAGTGGATACTTTCCACACTGAAGACCTCGCCTCCTTCCTTGCTCCTTGTCTCTACAGCTCCTGCTCTCTTCTCCCTCCATCGTCTGAGGAGGGGACTTCCTCTGGATCATTTTGCCCCAGATGTAGTCTTCTGCTTCCTTGGGTGTCTTGCTCCATAAACTACTTGCTCTGTGACATGTCCCTGTCACCCCTGCCCTCCCCCACCTCAATTGGTCAGCCAGCCGGGTTGACTTCACCTCTATAATCGCTTGATTGCTTCTTTCCACCATTTCCACCTCGCTGTCCTTTGCTAAGAGGCCCGGATCAGTTCTTGTCTGAACTCAGATGAATCTAATTTGCCCCGATCCAATCTAATGAGCACCATACTTTCTAAACAGCCTTTCCAGGGCGAGCCAGATATTTGTCTGTTGCAAGTCCCTCCTGTCCCCTGAGAAGGCCCACGGTCCTCTCCCCAGGACCCAGGATGTGTGGTGCATCGGCGGGCCTTTCCCGTTTCCCTTCCCGAAGCCCCGGCTGCTGCTTTGCTGCTACCTGACCAGGTGTGCTCTGTGCCCCCAGCAGCTCCTGTCTTGCCTGATGGTGACACAGCCCTATCTTTCCTCCACTTCCTTTCAAAAGCTTTCCCAGCAGAGGGTCTCATTTCTGTGCTGTCTTAGAGCTCACGCATACGTGCCCGGGCACAGCATCGGCCACTGTGCTTCAGACTCCTGTTGGCGTGCTGGCTCCCCGAGGGTGGGAATGGGGAGGTGTGCACCTCAGCGCGGTGGGCGCTGTCCAGGGCCAGCCCCACAGGCACCCCAGTGCGGGTTAGCAAGGACATCTCTGCAACAAGCGTCTTCCAGTTTTCCTTCAGGTCGCTGCCGTTGTCCCTTCCTTTCCCACCCAGTGGGGGTCTGTGCGAGACAGTCCACCGAGGGCTTCCAGGCTGGAGCTGCTGCTCCGCCATCCATTTATCTTTCTACCTGGAGACTCAACATTTTTATTCTCTCTGCATTTCTCCAGCTTCCCTATCAGCAGTGTCGTGAGAAGTGTTTTGTCTTGGGTGGAAAAGCGTTACGAACAAGTACAGTGTGATGCGTGGTGTCCTCTGGGACGATGACCAGCTGAGAGAGGATGCAGGTTTCAGTCAGAGTGCCGCAGACTCGCTTCCTCGGGCTCGGGGAGGAATTTTGAGCAGGGCCACAGGAGGCAGGAAATAAAGGGTTCATCTCATTTTGTCTGGGCGCCTGTGTGTGCTTGTACACAATTGCACAACATTTTTTGTCTTTTTTTTTTTTTTAAAGCAGCCCGGCCTCTGGAAAGAAGTCCATGGCAAATGCCATGGGACCTCATTTCCACGTCCTGAGGACATGGTTGGACGGCCGAGGGCCGGGTTGTTGTCCGCAAAGCAGCAAACAGGAGTTGGCAAAAATTCAAATTCAGAAGAACGAGGACCCGGCCCTGCCTCTGGGGACTGCGGACGCCCGTTTCATCTCTGACGAAGACCTTCTAACTGGCTAAACCTTGCCACCTTCGCTTGGTGGATGTGGCTGCCACGGCCTTGAGCGAACACAGGAAAAGGAGTCGGGTGCTGTCTCTGCCGCGCCCCGTGCTGTCATTAAGCACCAAGGTGTGGGAGCCTGTCTAACGGTGCGGAAAGCTATTTGCACTGGTTATGTGAAAAGAGCAGGTGACGAGACAGCCTTGGAGAGTCCCATTTAAAAGCAAGCAGGTAGGTGGAGGCCGTGAAAAAGAGCCCAGAAATGCACAGGCCTGCATGCATGCACCTCGGCATGATGAGAGCTGAGGGTTTGATGTCCTTTTCACCTGCCTGGATCCTCAGAATTTCCATAATGAATCCGAGTGACAGTTTGAAAGAGGAACAACAACACAGGTTATTAATGACAAAGCCACCCCCACCAGCCACAGACAGTAAGGCCTTGCGGCGTCTAAGGACATCCGCTTGGCTTTCCCTGGTTCTCAGAATACGCTCGAGTTTTCCATGGATCTATCCAGGAGTCAGCGTGGATCTCGGAAAGCAGCGGCAGCAGTGCCCGTGACGAGGCAACTCTAGAGGAGAAGGACTCCCGGGGACCCACGAGAGGGGATGGCGCCTGGGACCGCACCATCTGTCCTCGCTAGGGCCAGTGTCCCCAGTCAGAGACGTGGGCCCGCAGCGACGTCACCCACAGGCAACTTACCCCGGTGTGGGCGACCTGACTTTGGTGGAGGCCTTTCCCTCCAGGGGAGATTCCGCCAGCAGATTTCCTGCTCTCCTGAAGGACAGCAAGGCCAGGGTGGCCTGGGGGCCACTGTTGGGAGCGTCGCTCCCCGCTGAGGAGGTCAGGACAGCGCGTCTCTGCCCAACGCAAATCAGCTCGGCGGACGCCGTGTGGCCTGGGGAGCCTCTGACCCGGAGCAAGTCGGATGAACGCCGGCCCTCGCGTCCTCATCCCCGTCTCTGATCAAGACCATGGTGACAGGGCACAGGGACAGAGACCGAGAGCACACAGGACAAGCTGCACCAGCCAGAGGCAGGGACTGACGGGATGTGCCTGCTGAACTGTGTCATTTCTGAAGCGTGTAGCAGGGCCCTGGGCCCATGTCCCCACAGGGGTCCGAAGCACCGGCTTTCCCTGGTCACCTCCCAGGGGACTCTACCCGGGGTCTCCCACACGTCCCATCACCCCTTCACCTTTGACACTGCCTGCCACCCCTCCCTGTGCCCCGGGAGACAGAGACTGCCCTCCTCCCTCCCCACACGCAGGCCTCCTGGCTCTTCCACAGCCTCCTGGCTCGGAGGGAGCCCAGGGGTCAGCCTCTAGCCTTAATTTTGTTAGAAAACAGCATCTAAAGTTCTTGCAACAAGTCTGCATTGCAGGTGGAATTTACAGACGGGGAATTTGGGAAGAAGGTCAGTGTTTGCATAAGGCCACGTAGCCGGGATGTGGCAGAGCGCAGACCTGACCCTGTCTTGGGCGTCAAGGGTCTCGGTCACACTGCCCGCTCTGCTGCCCCTTCCCACCACCACTATCTATTGTGAGCCACGACTTCCCATTTGTTTTCCCTAAACTTCACTCATTCATTGGCTCATTCATTCATTCATTCACCCTCACTGAGTCGTGAACGCCCTCCGCCCTTCGAAGCCGTGACACAAGCTCCCTCTGAGCATTCTGCATGAGTTTCTGGACAGACTCACGGACTGGACACTGAAGGCAGAGCCCTGTGGACTCGCGCTGCGCGGCAGGTCACCGTCAGCATGGCAACTTTCGTTCTGCTTGGGAGGAGAACCCCGGCTCCTCCGGGATAACGGCACGATCAGCCGTCACCAAAAGATGGTACAGAAAGCGATGCGCCAGCAGCAGAGAACTGCCGGAAAGAAGGCTCGACTAGGTTCACAGCCCACTCTGTCTTTTCATGGGGAAGCTGACTTCTCGCCAACACCTGGCTAGAAGGCTAGCCCCTGTCCCCCAGCAGGCCTTGGGCTGTCTTGGCTGCCCTCCCCAGGTCTCCTCTCGTGACTGCTGCCCAGCCCCTCCTGATGGACAGAAGGGTGTGGCGACAAGCAGGGTGCTCCGAGAGTGATGGGCATTATGCACCAGTCTTGTCGAATCATCATTACCATTGTCTGCCACTGGGCGTCGTTGGGGCGGCAGATGGGCTGGAGACGTGTCCCAGGCGGACGACAGAGGGGCTGGCCCCACAAGTCTGGGCTCGAGGGCACGGACTGTTTGGATGCTGGGACCGCTGCCCGCCTGTGTGGCACAGGGTGTGGGGGAGAGACTTGGGAGGGAAAGGCAGCGGGGTTTTCTAATGAAGCCATTGTGGGAAGGCTCCCTGGTGTGGCCCCATTCCCCAGCTGAAGGCGGGGAAGCCACCACCAGAGACTTTGATGGAGCGGCAGTTCCACTTTGTTGCCCTGGGCCTTCTGCCGAGGCTTTCCTTTGGGGACCTGCCACCCGCCCCTCTCTGTTCTGCATTTTCCTCCCTCTCCCGCTTTCTCCCGGGATGCTAGACTGAGATATCAAGCATAAACACTTAACAATGGAAATGGCTCATGTGAAGGGACAAACCCTTTAGGGGAGAGGGGAGGCAGAGAAAGTCGGCGGCCATGTCTGCCCTTGTAGCGATGACCGCCATTGTTATTTTTCTCCAGTGTTGGACAGTTGTGACTGGTGAGGATATTTCGGGCAATTCTTCCCACATGGCAGATGGAAGCCCACATTTTGGTGCACTGAGAAATGATTGAGGGAGCAAGAGAGAAGTCAGACCCAGTGTTTGCCCCCACCTGCACCCACAAAGTGGTCTCTGACTTTCTAGAAACTTCACTGGCATTCCTTTCTCAACAGGAAATGGGAAACGTGTCTTGTCCTCTGAGCGCAAGACACTGGATGGAGAGGAAGTGAGGGGGGAGAAGGAGGAAAAGGAAAAGAAAGATTCTACCTTCTTCATATGCAGCGGGGCTGGGGGGCTCCTTGAACTGATACCACCATTGTTGAAGACCTTTCATTTACTTGTGGCCATTTGTATATCTCTGTGAAGTGTCTGCTCAAGGCTTTTGCTCAGAGGAAAACATTTTGATTTGACCTGCCTAGCTCTTTACATTCCTAAAAGCGAGTCTTTTGGGATGCAAGTGGGATTTGGCAGATGACGAGAAAGTTGAGGGATCTACCATCACGGGTCAGGAAGGGGTCACATGGGTCCTTTGATCAAACACGCTTGAAAGGTGGTGATTGGTGATGAAAAGAGTTATGTCTGACAATATGCAGGTTTTGGGGAAAAATTAGGTTCTTAGGGAGAGGTCCTCTGCCAAGGCCCTCTCTCGTATGACACCGTCTTTGAGCTTGGCTCTGATGGTTCCTCCCGTGCACCATTTTCCTGGTGAAATAGGGTCTCTGGATGGTCCTTGGCTTTCTGATCTGCAGACTGGGGATAAGCCTGCAGGCTGGCTGGGAAGAAGGTGTGACGTTCTCGGCGACTGTATCCTCTGTGGGGTGGCCACTCTCTGACATGCTTCTTTGGGAGTCCTTAAGATGCCTCGAGCTGTCGAACCAGACCAGGTTTTCCTGTCTCCTGGAACAGCTGTCAGCCTGTCCTGGGGGCAGGAAGAGCAGACTGCTTTCTGGAGCAGGCACTGATCCTGTGAGACCGACCCCACGCCTGGCAGCAGGCAGAGACCTTGGGGTTGGGCTGGAGACCCTGCACAGTTACCCTCACTCACATCCACTGTTTCTTGCCAGTGAAGGCCTTTCTTGCCCCAGGAAAAGCCATACTTCCAGCACTCATGGTGGAGTAGTGGTTGGGTTAGTTGCCTCTGAAGCAGCTCAGCCCACATACCCCTGGGTTCAAGTCCCTGGTCTGGGGGGAAACAACCAAATAAACAAAATAGAGTAAAATAAAATACTTTTCCCTCTTCTGTCTGCCTGCCTGCCTACTTGCCTTCATTCCGTCCAGCACCTTTCCTTTAAAAAAAGAAAAGAAAAGAAAAGCAAGACTGCCTTTCTCTCTGCCCATCACCCTGCCAGGTTGAAACTAGAAAAAAATTGGCAGCAACTTTCTTCAGTGACCACCCCCCAGCCCCTTAAGATCATAGAGCCAATGCTGGCTTATGAATTATTTTAATTTAGTTGAATTGACACAATCGGGACAACTTGCCTGTTTGTTTTTTTTCTGCTCACATGTTCCTGAAGGAAGCATGTCCTCCCTTCTGATTAAATCAAGATGGCTTTTGGTGAGAGATGGAATGGGGACTCTAATCATCCTTTTCTCATTTAATTATCTCAGAATTTGGAGAAGGGTCAAGGAAGGCCCCTGGTAATAAATAGGGCGAGGCTGCATGCCGGCGACCGTGAAGGAGAGAGTAACTTTAATGGAACTTTTCTTTGGGAGAAAAATCTCTTCAAAAGATTCCTAGATTAAAGTTCCGGTCTCCCTTTTTGTGTGTTGAATTCTGAATTCTGAAGCTTGCTGGTTGGAAGGAAGAATTTTTTTTGTAATCCCGGGAACTCAGAGACGCAGAGGTTTAAAGTACCGCACCCATGGTGAAATGCAGACGAAAGGATGGAGCGGAACTGGGGCCCTGGGTGTGGAGACCATTGTCATCAAGAGTAAGAAAATGAAATGGCTCCATATGTAGGTCAGTGACCCCCCTCTCTACTGCAAGGTAAAAAAATTAAGGATGACCTAAAATCTGCTATGTGTAAAAAGATTCTAGAGAAAGTAGCTCTTTCTTGTCAAAGTGATCATGTGTACACTACCCAAAGGCAGACCTCCTCGGCTTCTAGCTTCAGGGGACTCTTTAGAGCTGGGGAGTCGCGGTCCAAACCTCGAGCCCTTCCTGACATCTATTAACTTTTCATCCTTCAAGGTAGTGGCTAGGTTATTGGAGGGGTGTTCACTGGAGCCCCGACATTTGCCATTACAATCGCTGGCATCGCAGGGACTGATCTTCAGGTGGCTTTCCTTACTTATCCTAAACTTTCCCTTAATAGCCAGGATTTAAATATGTCAAGGCTGTCAGATTAAATAGCCCAGGAGAAAGATTCCTATAGAGAGACACAGAGAAGAGAAAATGAGAAGAACAAGAAAGAGAAGGAGGAAGAGGACGACAAAGGAGAAAAGATTTTTAAAAGCCCCTCTTTAATCCCAAGACATTGAAAGAAGTCCTTATTAGACAATGTCCTGGAATGGTATGAATTTTGAAAATCCAGCAGATGCCAGGAAATTAGTTTTTCTTGCAGAGAGGAAGAGCTGAGTAGCTCTCATGGCCTGTTTGTCCTCAGACCTAAAGACACTCACGAGTCCGCTTGTGGGCTTGTCCTAAGGGCTATTGTCACACGATATATTGTGCTCTGACTAGGTGCTGCATTCTCATGTCTCACAGAAAGCAATATTTTCCTAATACTGTCAAGCGAAAGATTAGAACCTATGGTAAGGAGCAAACCGGGACTGCGAAGTTTTTGTTAGAAAATTTTAGATTTTACAGGAGAAGTCCAAAGTCATAGAGAGAGTTCACAAATACCCTTCATCCAGGTTCCCCTAATGTTAAAATACTATATTGTTATGGTCCATTTGTCGAAATGAAGACATTAATCTTGATGGAATGCCCTGGTGGAGCGGTGGTTTGGTCTGCTGCCTTTGGCCTGCGCAGCCCACGGACATTCCAAGGCCCCGGGTTTGTGTCTCAAAGGGGACAGCCAAGATGAACTAAAATAAAATAAGAAATAATAAGCTAAAGTGTTTCTTCTCCTCTCTCTTTTTGCCTGACTGCCTGCTTGCCTTCATTCCTGCCTGCATCTTGCCATTGTTTTTTTTTTTTTTAAGATAACTGATCATCTGAGCAAAAACAATCAAATCAAATGTATTACAGGATTTATAGCAATAAAATATGTGATACTATTAGGCAATGAAGAGAAAAAGTTTCATATCTGGTTTTTATATGTGGTATAATATTATTTGAGGGAAATCCTGATAAAGATGTATGCTCTATGCCTTAAAGAAACTGCTAAAATAACACAAGAGAAAGTGTTGTAAAATAAGTCCACAAAGGAGATAAAATGGAATCATAAAAAATAATTACAGAAGGCAGGAAAAGAAGATACAGGGGATGTAGAATGGATGAGACAAATATAAAAGAATAACAAGATATTTTATTTGAACCTAACCCTCTCAAAATCACATTAACAGTAAATGATTTGAGCTCCCAGTGAAAAGCAGAGTTCTTGCTAGAGCAATTAGGGAAGAACAGGAAATAAAAGGCACCCAAATGAAAAAAGAAGTAAAATAATCACTAATAACAGGTGATGTGATAGCATACATAGAAAACCCTAAACACTCCAGCAAAAAACTGTTAGAACCAATACATGACTTTAGTAAAATTGCAGGATACAAAATCAATATATAAAAATACATTTTTATGCACAAATAACAAGCTATCAGAAAGCGAAATGGGGAAGACAATTCCATGCACAAGTGTGTACGATAGACTAAAATACCTAGGAACCAATTTAACCAGTGTGTGGAGGAACTGTACACTGAATATCATAAGACACTGATGACGGTAAATGAAGAAGACACAAATAAGTGGAAATATATTCTGTGCCCATGGAGCCGAAGAATTAATAGCGTTTAAATGGCGTTACTATTTAAAGCAATCTAGAGATTGAAAGCAATCCCTGTCGATGTTCCAATGGTGCTTTTCACAAAATAGAAAACACAGCCCTAAAATGTGTGTGGAACCACAAAAGACCTTGAATAGTCAAAGCTAACTTGAGAAAGAAGAACAAAGCTGGAGGCATCACACATCACCATGGAATCTTATTTAGCCGGAAAGAAGGAAATATGGGCGAGCCCCGGGGGCCTGGGGGCTAGTACACCTGGGAGCTGTCCTGCATACATCCCAGCGACCGGTTCAAGACCCAGGGCTGGGGCCAGCAACCGCTTGCTGAAAAAAAGTGCTCAAAAAAAAGGAATCTTGCCATTTGAGACAGCATGAGTTTGTGGGCATTATGCTAAGCGCAATTATTCGGAGATAGAATCTGTATATCTCATTTATATGTAGAATCTAAAAGAACAAAACAAAACTGAGCTCATCAATGCAGAGAGCAGATCTGTGGTTGCCAGAGGCAGCGGGGAAATGGCCTACCAGACAGGCTAAAAAAAAAAAAATCAAGACTCACTCTGCCTACAAGAAATCCACTTTGCAAATAGGGATAGACTGGAGATGAACTTCAATCAATAATCAAAAAGGACTGAGACCTTCAGCCCAAAAGTTCCTGAGGAAATGAATTCAGTGATAGACAGGTAACGCAGGGAGATGGAAAGAGGTACAATGCACTAACTCTATAGGAAACAGCTATCTTAATTTCAGACTAGATATTTTCGTAGTGGTCAAAGTAGATTTTAGTACAAAGACTCTTGCTAGAGATAAGGATTGTCTTCATAATGATAGAAATCAGTTCTTTAAGAGGACATTACAGAGCTAAGCATCTATCTACCTGAAAACAGCTTCCACATTTTTGAAGCAATAACTGATAGAACTGCAAAGAAAAAAAGACAAACCGATGATTACTGTAACAGATTGCAACACCTCTCTTTCAATGACTTGAGAACAAGTAGGCAGAAAATCGGCAAGGATATAGAAAATTTAGATAACACTAATAGACAGCTGGACTTAAATGTCATTTGTAGAAAACTCCAGCCAACATCTGCAGAATACTCATTCTTTTCTAGTACACATGGAGCATTGACTAAGATAGGATGTATTTTGGTTCATAAAACAATGCAATTCATAGACTGTACTTTCCTGTGTCGAATGTGCTCCCGTGTATTTCATTTTAATTTTTTAACTTGAATTTTTATTTGTTTATATTTAGGAACTTTTTGGTATTATACAGGAATTTTTTAGCATTTATTTTATAACGTCTTATGTATAAGAAATTTTATGTAACGAAGAAGTGCAAAACAGAAGAACAGATACAAGGTGTAAGAAATAAAAGAATTAACACCATTTATATAGATATGGAGTTAGTATTTACCTTTGCATAATGCACGTCCTTATTTTTCTCTCACAAATTTGGGCAAAAGTGGTGCACAGTATAAGCGACAAAATACTGTCAGAGGAGTAAGGTTTGGGGAGGTTTGGGGCTTCCTGCCTTGTCCCCTCAAAAGAGAGCTGTGTTACAAAGTAAGTTCTTTGACCACATGGAGTTAAGTTGGACATACATCATAGAAAGGTATCTAGACACTAGTTTCTTAAGAAATTAGAAAAAGGGGAGCAAATGATACCTGCTGTAAGTGAAGAAAGGTGAAGTATCAAGCTCACGCTGAAATCAATGACATAGAAAACTGTCCTATAAAAAAATCAGTGAAACCAAAAGCAATACTGATTGGGGAAAAAGACACAAATTCCAGCATCATGAACGAGCGGCGACTATTAGAACATATTCCGCATCTATTGAAAGGATAATAAGGAAAAATGTATGCCAATCAATGCAACCATTTAGATGAAAGAGCAAAGTCTCTGGAAAGATGCAAGCTGTCAAGGATCCCGCGTAAAGAAAGACATGTCCCGAGCAACACGGGAGGAGGTGGAAGAAGTGGAACTCACAGTCAATGACCTTCTCGCGAGGAAAACTCCAGACCAGCATGACTTCACTGGTGAATTCTCCCGACACCTCAGGAAGAAGCAGCAAGTCCGCAAGGTCTTCCAGACCAGGCAGAGACAGTCGGCAGCCTGCTTCTGAGGACAACGTGAGACAGAGATAGCACAGGACAGAGCTGCAGACCAGAACCTTTCATGACTATGAATCACCTGTCCAAGCAATTTCAGCAAATCTAACTGTTTATAAAGAACAGAACCGCCGATTTACCTCCACATGTAATGACCGGTTGTTATTTGTTTGTCGATGGTTCGCTGGATGTTGTGTTCAGCTCCCAGAGGCCACCCTCCCGACTGAGCCCTCCCGACTGAGACCCCCTGCATCTTCACATTTCTGGACCCCCTTTTGCTGTCAGCTGGAGAAAGACTCGTGACGTGATTATGCCGGATCCACCAGGGAGTCTCTCTCTCTTCGTCGAGGACACCGTATGACACACATAATCACAGAGTAAAGTCACCCCACCCTCAGCGTCCTCCCACGCCCAAAGGAAAGGCCATCACACCAGGTACCCACCACTGGATTTCCTCTCGGACTCCACCACCGCGAACCGCCTGCCCAGGAGTACATTCACCATGCTCAGGAATTTAAAACCTCACACAGGCTTTGCCACAGCCTAATATTTTCCCGCCTCTGTCCTGCTCACCATTTTAAACCACCCAGCACACCTCTGACGCCTTTGCATATGCCAGCTCCCCACTTGCAATGCTTCCCTTGCTTCTAGCTCAAAGTTCTCCTCAAAGTCTTGAAGACTCTCCGAGGAGTCCTCGGTCAGGACTCAGCCAGACATCAGGCTTAAATAGCCCCCTCCTTGTGTTTTCATGTGATTATGTCCGCCCGGTTGCGCAGACCCTATGCAGACTTCGAGGATGGGCCAGACCACAAGTTCCCTGCCTGCGGAATCCTCGCTACAGTCCTCTCTGTGGGCCCCTGTTTCCCCGGGCCCAGCAGATCTTGGCCCAGGGTGGGCGCTCGGTAAACTTTCTCTCCCGTAGTGCGGGACTCATGACTGCAAGACAAGTACAGACCTGAAGATGAGTATTGGGGTGAATGTCAATTTAAAGAAAATCAATCGATAATTATAATAACAGATAAAAAACATATTATATGGTCATCTTACGATGTACAGAAAAAACATTCGAGAAATCCAATATCCATTCTAACCAAAATTCCGAGCAAATCAGAAGGGAGATTTCTTAATCTGATAAGGCAATCTATAGACTCTCTACATATAATATCATATTTCAAGATGAAAGAATGCTTTCATTAAAGATCAGGTCTAAGGAAACTTGTCAGGACTTTTTTGCATCAATTGTGATAAAGCAAGAAAAATAATACAAGGTATTGAGATAGGAAAAGAAATAAAATCGTATTTATCTAGAGGTGACGTGGTTGCCTTTATAGAAATGTGTGGACTGTGTCATTGTCCTGGGCTGCTGCAGCTGTCAGTGAGCTTAGCAAGCTTACGGGATATAAGATGATTTACAAAAATAATCAGTTTTGCAGAGTGGCTGCCTTCAATCAGAAATTCTAATAAACTATGCCATCTGCAAAAGCATCAGCAATATGAAATTCTTAAAGACACGTCTGACAATTACAGGCCAGGCCTGTACCAGAACGCACAGTTGGGAAAAATGAAAGACCTCAGTGGACGGAGCTGTATTGTATTTGTGAGTTGGAAGAGTCAATACTTTCACAATGTGTGTTCTCCCCCTCAAGTTGATCTGTGGCTTCACAGCCGCCCCGTCAAACCCCAGAAGCCTTTCTTATAGGCGTTAAGCAACTGAATTTAAGTTCATATGGAAATGCAGAGTTTCGAGGGGCCAAAACAGCTTTGGAAGAAGCAGGCATGACCTTTATCGCCCGACTTGCAGGATTCTCTGGAGCTAGAGGTGTCGACGCAGTGCCCTGCTGGTGTCAAAGAGGCAAACAGATGAGTGGAACAGAGCAGGGGCTGAGAACGTGGGTTCTGCGCGGGCTGGTGATTCCGCTGTATCTGCACAGGCTGAGCAGAGGGTTGGACCACTGCCCCTCGGAGTCGCTGACCCTCCCAGCTCTCAGGCCATGTCTGTGCATGTCCCTGTGTCCCCTGGGACAGCCTCTCATCCCTGCCTGGCACCTCAGAATAGAGCTGCAGACCTCCGAACTGCCCGGCTGGCATTTGGATTCCACTGCTCAGCCGTGGCATGTCCACTCACGCTCACAACGAGCAGCCAGCCCCTCTGTGTCGTTGGTGTCTTTTCCTGTGTGTATGACAGGGCCCTGAGGACCCGGCTGGGTGGCTGTCCTCCTCACTGTTTTGTCCGTGATAAATGGTCTGCATGTAGTCGACTCACGCAGACCCACTGCAGCTGTGTGCACAGGATGAGAACGTTCGGAAGCAAACCCACACGTAGGTGGTCCGATGACGCCACAAAGGTGCAGTGACGAGCGGAGCTGGAACTGGACCGCCACGCGCACAGAAATGTTAACACTCACTCCGTTCTTTACACCGCACTTGGCAGTGAACTCTAAATGGGACAGAGACGTACACGTACATGTCTAAACCTCCAGAGGAACACATGGGAGGGAATCTTTGGGGCCCCGGGCCAGGCAAACATCTGTCCTTTTCTTTTTTTTTTTTTTTTTTAGGATACAATAAGCCAATCCAATCCCACCAGAATGAAGAAGGTCTACTCTCCAAAAGACACTTTTAAGAAAATATAACCCAGGGACTGGGAGCTAAAGTTTGTAAATCTCAATCTTTGTAGCAGAATATATAAAGAAATCTCAGAATGGAAGGACACCCGGTTTTTAAAATGGGCACATCATCCGGACAGACACGTCACCGAAGACCATCTGCGGATGGCAGACAAGTACACAGAAGGCTGTCTCACATCACTGTCCGCAGGGAAATGGGAGTTAAGGCCACAGCCGGCCACACTGCTGTCCACCTACGGAGCGTCTGCAACAGGAGCAGGCAGACCAGACGCCTGTGGGCACAGGCAGCGACTAGAACATTCAGGCACCGCGGGCAGGAAGGCAGCACGGCAGGTCCTTAAGAGGTTTTCTTTCAGTCACCTCCTATGACCCAGCTTTCCCAGTCTTAGGAATTTAGCCTGGAAAATGAAAGCATCTAGCCATGGAAAAGCTGGTTCACTCCCCCATGTTCACTGCAGCCCTGGTCACCACGGCTGAAAACTGGAAACGACCTGAGTGGACAACCTCAGATGATGGATGAGAAGACGTGGTCCATACACACAGTGGACACGACGCAGCCCTGAGAAGAGAGGAAGCCCTGTCATGTGAATCAACATGGAGGATCTAGAGGGATGATGCTCAGTGAAACAAGTCAGAAGAAGAAAGACAGAGACCAGATGACCTCACTCAGGGGGAACGTGAACAGAGAAAACAAAGGAAAAGACAAAACCAAACCAACCCTTGGACACTTGCTACCGATCTCAGGTTACAGAAACGGGGTGGGCGGGGCACGTGGCGGGGCCCACTGCACAGCGGGGAAGAACACCTGGTGATGTGGTGGACGGCGGGGCGTGTGGACGTAGGTACAAGGAATGGGGAGCGTTTACATGTGAATTTATTTTAATGTGTAAAAGTAAAAAAAATTGATTAAAAATAAATGAAATAAAATAACCACTAGTAACACGGCCCGCTGCAAAGGAAATAAAAAAGCTGGTACACAAAAGTTCATGCAGTTTTCTTCGTCACACCCCAAACTGAACACAGCCGTAGGTCTTTGAACATAGAAAGGGGGAAACTTCACAAACAAAGGAGCGGAGTGGGGACACAACAGAATGACTCTCAAGGGAATTATTCTGAGTGAAAGAAGTTAGAGAAAAATATAAAATTCTAGCCAATTCCGATGGAATAAGAAAGGCAGATGGCCGGGATAATGGGGCAGGGCAGGGAGAGATGCCGTGGGGACAGAATCCTTTCGATGTGCTCGGTATCTTGATATTGGGGGGGGGGGCGGGGGGCATCACCAGTGGGTGAAAAGGGCAATTACACCCGGAAACACTGCTTAAAATGTAGCTAGAACACGTTTCCTTCTGACACTTAGTTACTCTTGGTGGCTCGCAAACCGTCGTCCGCAGTCTGAGCTGGGTGCCCCCCGCGGTGGCCCTGCCCAGGAGTCCTGCCTGATTGTATTTAGTCCCCGCCACGCAGATGGACACAAGGTTGACAGCAGGCACTGGAGCATTTAGGCCAGAGGAACTGTCAGATGACACACGCCCACCGAGGACGGAGCGGAGAGCCGCGCTGGGGCGGCCGCTCCAGCCAGGCGAGCGCTGGGGACCCGCCTGGGAGGCCGGCGGTGGGCGGGCTGGACGTGGCTGCCCGGCTTCCAAACCGGCGACCGGCGCGCCTGCGGGATTCGGAAACCCCGCCCGAGGAGCTAACCATTTATGTCACACTGTGACAATTATTCTGCATAAAATTATCATTAAAAACCCTAATTTCTCAGCCTCCAACCCTGCCAGTGGCCTTT
>RJWH01006245.1:30802-58510 GCA_004363575.1 Solenodon paradoxus
AGGATCACACAGGGGACCTCACAGGAGCACAGGATCACACAGGGGACCTCACAGGATCACAGGATCACAGGGGACCTCACAGGATCACAGGATCACACAGGGGACCTCACAGGAGCACAGGATCACAGGAGACCTCACAGGAGCACAGGATCACAGGAGACCTCGCAGGAGCACAGGATCACACAGGGGACCTCACAGGACAGCACAGGAGCACAGAGAATCACACAGGACCTCACAGGACAGCACAGGAGCACACAGGGTGCCCAGAGAGGCCCATAAGGGTTTGTCTCCCCTCCCACATGGTCGATAACCTGCGTTCATGAACGGCCCCTACCAGCTCCTGGTTGGGCCCCTTGCCTGCTGGACCCCAGTCTGTGCATCCAGCCTTGTGTGGTCAAGGCATTTTAATCTTATTGTTCTCATCTCACCCTCCAGCCTGCCTTCAAGATGAAACTCAGATCTTACCTTCTCTGCCTGCTTCAGTTCATAGGAAAACTCAGCTTCTTCCAAGAGCGAATCTGTCGGAAGTGCCGAGCAATTGTTAGAATCAAGGAACTGGGATGAAACTGAGGATCAGAAGACTAGCGTTTGGCGCTCATAGAGGACAGGGACTTGATTCCTGAAAGTGTGAATCGACCTCATGGGCAGGAGCCTGGATGGCTTACGCACAGGCGGACCGGGATACCAGAAGGGGAGTGGGCGCTTGGACTTGGGCAAGGCTGAAACAGGGCTGAAAGAACTGTCTCTGATGACACGTTGGTTCATCCCTATGAAGAGGGGGTGTAGGCATGAGTCCGTGCATGTCAGCCTGCTTGGAAGATTTCGTGAAACCTTTGAAAAGATGGAAAAAATATGAGTTTTTCTGTAGGGAAACCTGGCTTAAAAACTAAAGCCAGAGCAATGAGAGACGTGATTCCTGTAGCACAGTGGTTCACGACTTGGCTGTAAAGTAGAATAACTAGGGAGCTTTAAAAATACCGATGTCAGCACTCCAACCGGAGGGATTCTGGTGGAAGCGGGTGGGTGCAGCCTCCGCACCAGGACACTTCCCAGATGCCCCGGACGTGCAGTCCAGGCTGAGAACCACTGCATCCAAGGAAGGGCAGAGTCTGTTTTCAGCCTGACGCACGCACTAGGCTTCTGGATGGTCGGAGTGAGTGTCCCCGGCTGTGGGACACCCTGCCCTTTCCTCGTGTTCCTGGGCAAGGGCAGCTGTGCAGATTCCTCTCTAGACCTTGGACATACGTCCGGTGTCCTTCTGGACTCAGGTGACCCAGTGAACAAACCAGCTGTGGCAGAAATCGTCCCCTGTGCCTGTCACGAGGTTGTGCCTGGATTTTCCAAAATGGCGGGAGACCAATGGCCGCGGTCATGCTGGTCAACGCTGACTTCCTGTGGGAACTCTTTTCCTGGAGGGTCCTGGGCTGGCTCTGACGGGCTGGCGCCGACATTACCACCAGCCACCCGACATCCCAGTTCTCCCAGAGACTTACTCCCCCTCTCGTTTGGCCCTCACTCTCCCTATTCAGTCTCAAATGGGTCCTCTGCCTTCACCCCCATCCCCTGCAGCTTTTTAAAATTAAAAACAAATCTGAGGAGGTGGGGAAGGCTCCTTTGAAGAGCTCCAGGACACATCACCCGATCACCAGTTAGTCACACAGACATTAATATCAAAAACGTAACGTATCTCAACCTTCTCTCAGAATAACAATGTTAGCACAGCACACCTCATTTAACAAAACATTAAAACATGGTCCTCCCTCAGATCAAGTGTATCTATTAATAATGACTTAAATTGTCTGCACTGATTTCACATTACTAAGAAATCTCATTCCCATCATGTGGAAGAGCAGTGTGGGGGCACCTCGCTCCCCCAGCACCCTGACATCACACCCGAGCCATCGGATCCAGCAAGCAACAGTCACTTCTCATTAGGGATGCCATCTTCCCCAAAGGTCAAGTGCAGCTTTCATCCACAGCCCAGAAGGGCTTTTGTGGAAGCTCAGACACAGAGGCGCCCCTGCACGCGTGTCCTCTGTGATTGAGCGCACCCGGGGTGCCCAGTCCCCGCCCGCACAGCCACGCCACAAGGATCTGCCCTCGATGGACATTTAGGGATGCTGGGGATGTGGCTGGAAAGCATATCATGGAAGTTTTGTCTGAGAAGGTGACGAAGTTTCTTCACAACTGTCCTGGGGATTTAATTACATGGTAAAATTGCAGCGCCTGCCTCTCAAGACAAATTGCCTGTTCAGATTGATTGTTTCTTATGAATCTCACACAGGGAGCAGAAGGCTTCTTTCCTGAAGCTGGCTGGGTCTAATCGCTCTGCCATTTCTTTCCTTCCAGAAACGTGCGGACCCCACAGCCTAGCAGGGAGGTCTCGGCTGGACCCGGGGTCGTTTTGCAAGTCTGTGTAGGCAAGGCAAGGCAGGTTGCATGCAAACGGTCTCGTGTTCCTTGTTCTTATTTTTCTGTTGGCAGCAAATGAGAATTGCAAACCTCCTACAAAGACAGAAAAAAAGACATTATAAATGACTACTCCACATAGACACACTGTCCAGTTTTACTCATTTAAAGTGCAAGCTGAAATAGCAAGGGGTCTTTTGGCCTCTCCCATTGTATAAGACTTAAAAAAAAAAATCAAGACTGGGGAGAGCTGGTGATGCTGATGTTCTCGCTTGCAGGGGGAAAAGAAACAGGTCTGCACCACTTGGAAAAACTCTGTCTTGAGTTTATGTCCAAAACCTCTGGAGATAAGGAGAATCATTGCCTCTCAGGAGCCTTATGTTTAGTGGGAGAGAGTGACGTGAAGAAAGCACTAACTGTGGGGATGAAATAATTGCTAAAGAAAGACTAAATAAAACAAATCATACCCTTTGCAATAATCTGGATGGAATTGGAGGGGATCAGTCAGAAAGCAAAAGAAATACAGGATAGTTTCACTGCTTCATGGGAGATAATGAAACAAAACAGAGATGCAAATCGACCCCAGAAAAACTCCCAGGACACAAGGACACAAGACTATGGCTGGGTGCAGAGATGGGGAAGGAGAGAGGGATCGGAGTGGTGAAGGACACAGGGCTCTGCTGGAGGGTGCGGGGTGTCAGGCCCACAGACTGAGAAGCCAGGTCAAGATCTTAAAACGAGCAGGGCTTGGCAACCAAAAGATACAGTAGTAGAATTTTATTAAAGTAGTAGGATTTTATTAAAGCACTCTTATGAAAAATAAAGCGCTTGTAAAAACGAGGTACAGGCGCCACGAGGAGGGTGCACCAAGTGAGGTCTTGGAGTGGCAGGCGGTAGGGCTCGAGAAGCACCTGAGCAGAGCGCAGCCAAGACAGAAGGACCAGGATGGCTGCTGTCCCCCGAGGGTGTCTGCTGTCCCCTGTGACCTACGTGGGGCAGCTGCATCCTGTCGTTCCAGGCCGAAGAGGAGGGGGCATGTGTCACCAGTTTCTGGGCCGGGATGCGTGCGGCCCGGGGTGCGGTCGGAGGTGGCATGGGGGAAAGCAGGCAGCTACAGTTGCTGTGGACGGTCAGCGAGAGGGGGCACCTGGGTAAGATGAGTGGCAGATGGAGGTCAGGCATCGGAGCTGAAAAGAGTGGCAGAGACTAAGCTCCGGTGGACTCAGAGATGCATCACCTGGACCCTGCTCTTAGGGAGGACTTTTCATGACTGTCAGCAACTTGGGGTCTGCCTGGACGACACGCCTCACCCCAGAACGTTCCTGGGACAGTGGGCTCTGCCACGCGGACTCATGTGGGAAACCATGGCGGGAACATCAGCTCCCAGCTACCTTGGGCTGACCTTGCTGGCCTTTTGGAATCTGCGAACTTATGTCTTTCAACAAATCTTGCAAAATGTTTGGTACCTCTCCCTGCCGGGGCCCCACATTGGGCGCCAGTGCTGGGGCTTGATCCTGGGAGCAGGGGTGACTAGGAAAGGGGCCCAGGAGAATGAGAAACTCAAGAGAGAGTGTGAGAGGACAGAAGAGGTGGGGATCACTTCTTGGACCGAAGGCCTTGACCATCCTGGTCTCCACCTATTTATTGGGTTCATACACAGCACTGCTTCAAGCAACTTACGCAGGCAAGTTTATAGTTATATTGGATGCTTATACAGCCTTTGTTCTCTAGCTTCATAACCACATCTATCTTATTTTGGTGGGTGAGCAGTCTCAGACACACTGTCCCAGTGTTTTCACATGGTGACCCAGGCCCAGTGTCCTTGACGTTCTGCCAGCTCCAGCTCTGACCCTGCTCTGTTTTCTGCCCCCAACACAGCCCTTCCCTCGTCTTTCTGCTCCATTCTCTTCCTCTTCTTTCTTGGACTCCAGGTAGCCTGTTCGACCTCCTGTATTGTCCCCTGGTCCCCCTTCATCTCTTTTCAACCACCTCACTTTCTGCTCATCAGAGGCATCATTGGATCTGCTTTCAGAGGTGGTGACTTCTCCGGTCTTCCAGCTGCTGTGAAGCCCGTTGGGGATGAGCACAGGACCAGCCTTGGCTTCCATGGGGCTGAGAAGTGTCTTTTCCTCCAGCTGGCACATTGCATGGCACAGGCCTCTGAGGGCAAAGAGGGCGCGGGCAGTGCCTGTGAGCAGACGACTCAGCAAGAAGCCCGGTGCTGCCTCCCATCTCTACTCCCTCTATCACACAAGAGGTTTGATTTCTCTGAATGAGATGACCTCATTCTACCACTGAATGGTTCTTTGCTGCCTTTCCGTGTAAACACACTAAAATGTGTGGTGTACTCACCTGGCTTTCCTTCCCTCGCTTCTGGGTTATACACCCCAGCCCAGCTCGGCCGGTGTTCGGGCACCAGACTTCATGCCTCGCTCTGCCCTGGTATGATCCAGGGGTGCTCACACTGCTCCCTTCATTTGGAGTCCCTTCTTTTCAACCAGAGCCTGATGAGAACACCTTCATCTTTCAAGGGCCAATGCAGGACATCTTTAGTGTCCCCAGAGGCATCGGGCCTGTGGATATGCACTCTGTCTGCCACAGACTGGTGACTGGGACAGACCAGTCCCTGGTCAACGGGTCAACGGGAAGCTGCTGAATTTGGTCTTCGAAGGTGATGGGGAGTGGGACTGGGAGTAGAACGCAGAGAGCCTGCGTGGGTGTGTCCTGAGTGGGGCGCCGTGGCAGGAGACCGGTGCTGTCTGGGAAAGGTAGAAGGCCTCTTCACCTCTCTCCTCATTTCTTTTTGTTCTTTCAAAACTCTCCCACGTGCCTGGGAGTGATGGTAATAGAGGTATGTCATCAGCATACATTATTTCTTTATTAGCCTGTGTCTCCATTTTGATTCGGAAAATATCCTGATTTAGTCTAATTGCAATCTCACCGTGTTCCGCAGGCAGTGACGGTTTGTGTGGCGGGGGGAGGCTGAGATGGCCACCCTGTGGCATTTTTCTCCTGCCCATGCTTTGAAGCTGGACCATTAGCTCTAAGGCATGCATCTCATCTCATCAGTGACCCAACCTGCTACTGGGAGAAAAAGAGAGCCGAGGGTGTGTGTGTGACGGGGAGCAGAGAAATATCTTCATTCTAGGGGGTAGGAGATATTTTTTTCTATCTAAAGCAAGGGCTGTGCTGGCGCCATTTTATGCCTAAATAATTTAACTATATTCAAAGATAATCTGATGTTATTGTAGGAAAGTGTATTTCTAATAAATTCCACTTGATCTGGGTGAATCAATTCAGGCAGTGCATAATTGAGTCTGTTAGCAAGGACTTTAGCAAGAATTTTGCAATCAGCGTTAATTAAGAAGATGGGACAATAATTTGTGCATAATTCCGGATCTTTTCCTGGCTTGTGAATCAAAGTAATAAGAGCAGCGCTCCGGCTGGTGGTGGGGTAGCATCATTAGGTGTTGATTTATAAGTACTTAGAAAGGTTTAATTTCATTTTGCTCCGAGCAGCATCTCCCTGCCCCCACGCTCTCTGATCTGGGCTTGCAGTGGAGACGGGGCACCCCTGTCACCGCCGACTTCCTGCGTCGCACTTCTGCTTTACGGTGAAGCCAGGCTCTTGCACCTTCATCCAGGTTCTCTTCTTCATAATTTTGCTGCATTGTCTGAAGACAGGCACTGCGTGCCGTTGAGAGTGCATGTGCGTGTGTGTGTGTGTGTGTACGTGTGTGAGAAAGAGAGAGGTGTCAGGTCAAAGGGATGCCCACAGCTTCAGTGGGGACGTTTGACATGAATCTACCTGCAGAATGAGCGGGTAGGTGGCAAGAGTCCTTGATTGCAAATCAGCAAGCACCTGGCTGATAGGCTGCCCTACCTGGTGACCGATGAGTACGGAGACACGAGTCAGCCTCACCGTCCGTCTGGCGACACAGCCATGGGAGGAGTGCGGCACGAGGAACGCCAGAGAGCCCTGGGTTGCACCTGCTCGGGCGCAGGACCTCGGGCACCTAAGGGTGCCTCTCTGAGCCCCAGAGTCCTCGTTGGAAATGGGGGAAATGACAGCCCTTGGAAAGTGCATATTGAACACAAGTGCTCCTTGCCCAGAGTCCTTGCCCAGAGTCCTCCTTGAAGAGACTGTCCCCCTGCCCAGAGTCCCACTTGCCCTCGCCTAAGTCTCTAGCAGGTTCCGGATCTAGCGCAGTCTGGTCTGGGGACTTACTTTCCCTGACACTTGATCAAGGCTGGCTGGGGGCCCTGCTGCTGATCCAGTTCGCTCGAGCTGTAGCCCCACCTCCCATCCCTGAGAGTCCATCTGGCCCAGCACCTTCCTTTGAAGGGGGGTCTTTGGGCCTCTGTTAGGAAGACGACAGGGTCTGTTAATCTCTCCAAACACAGCCGTAGTTAGCCCAAGTGACACATCCTGAAGATGCTCTCATCAGCCCGTTATTTATTTTTTTAAGGAAAGGAGCAGGCAGGGAGGAAGGCAAGCAGGCAGGGAGGAAGGAAGAGAGGGGGAAGAATCAATTTTATTTAGCCGTTCAACTTGGGTGTCCCCCATCGGCCCCCAGATAGGAACCTGGGACCTTGCCCGCCAGAGGCGGTGAACCCAACCGCTATTTCCTCAATCACGGTTTTTCAAACAAAGAAATTAGGTTTCAGAGAGATGGCACAGCATTGTCAAGACCAGGCAGCTAGTGGTCCAGCCGAGGCCACAGCCCAGGTCCCCGCCCTGCGTCCTGCCAGTCCCGGGCTCCACCAGCAATGGCGCCCTTATGTCGTTTGTAAGGGCGAGTCTGACGCTGGCTGCACTGAACGGACATCACCGGTGGACATGGCCAGGGGCTGTCCCTCTGACTGCACAGGAAGTAGGTGATGTCACATCATGGCGCTGTCCAGTGCGTGGACTCTGCAAGCGGACCCATCGGACATGCAGTCCCATGTCCACCCACACCCACCCTACTGAGCCCTCACCTGTACGTGCTGCTGGCGCCATCTCCTAATAAGCCCCAATTAGAATTTCTTTAACTTGCCTCCAGATGCTTACATACCATTACCCCAAACACAACATAATGCCTCGAGTTTTCTGTTTCAATCAAGAATTCAAGTAGCATCTTGACTTGTATATAATATATCAGTAGCAAAATCATGGAATGCTGACATCCTTAATAATAGCAATTAGTAATCAGTTGTTTCTTAAGTAGTTTGATTACGCCAGTTACCAAATTGTACAGATGATGCATTTGGGGGCAAGAAGAATTCCACTACCCTCCCCCCGACACCGTCCTTCCTCCTGCCCTGCGATCTCGGTGGTTAGGAGCTGAGAGGCATCGACAAGAGCCAAGGACAAATAACGCCACTGTGGCTCATATTAAAAGTAGAGACTTGGCTTGAGCAAAAGAAGAATCAAATGTCTCTGCAGAAAGACCAACCCCAGCAGCATCCGTGGAAGCGCGGTCTGCTCCCACCCAGCTGCTAGCGAAGGCGCTTGGGCTGCAGGGCATCCACAGCTGAAGTGTCTTCCCGGGCTTGGCGCCCGCGCCAGGCTCTGCAAACCACGTGCCAGCAGGGTCCTTGTTTGAGGACGCTGGATTTGAATTGGAAATGCTCAGTGGGCCCAGAAATTAACCCAGCAAGGTCATGCTTTTCAGGAGCTAACAAGACAGGGCTTTTGCTCTCAAGGCGAGAGGAGACAGGCTGGGGACCTGGGGCGCGCAGGCGCAGCCTTCCCGGGGAGGGGAGCCCCTCTTCGGGGTCTGTCCTAGGTGGGCAGAGGATGAGGGTGGGGCCCTGATGGGGAGGCTCCTGTTGACAGGTGGTTCAGATGGGGAGCTGGCTGTGGGGGAGGCTGGGGCTCAGCCCTGCACTGCTTATCAGAGAAAGAGAGGAGACAATAAGCTCATAGCAGTGGGGCCAGAGCTGGGGAGAGTTCAGGGGAGTCTGACCTAAGGGCTGGGTGCCCTACTCTGTGCCCCTCCCAGTGCCCCACAGGACACCCCGAATCCTCCACTGCAGGTGGGGTGGGCTCTGTAGGGGCGGAGTCTCCAGGGAATCCTGCGTTCAAGGAGGGATACTCTCTGCTAGTTCAAGTTCCTTTGATGTCTGCTGCCCTCAAGGGGCACCTGTGCACTCGTGGGGACTTCTCCAGGAAAAACGCTTCTACCCTCTTCCCCGTGGGTGCCGCTTTTTCCTTATGCCTTTGTGTGTGTGTGTCGGGGGGGAGGGCCTGACTTGGAGACGTCAACTTAAGATATTTGTATTTTTTCTGTTTGATTTGGTGGGAGTTGTGCGTTCCCAAATCAAGGAGCCTGGGGATCCCACGGAAAGAGTGAAGTCCTTGTGTGTTTGTGTCGACAAGCAGAGGACGGTGCCTTCCTTTCCCTTGTGTTTGCAGGCTGGCATCTTTTGAGCACTACCCAGAATTCTGTCACTCAGGTTGGCCCTTGGAATGGACCGCTTTTTCCTCCTGTTTCCCCAAATGCTTCCGCCCCCACGACACACATCGCCATTCCTTCGTCATCACATTCCTGATCCCAGGATGAAATTCTGGACCCTTTTCCTCCCCAAGAGGGCTGCTTGCAAGATGTCACCACTTCTGACCGCTCGTCAATCATCTAAAGGCCCGACATATGTTCTGGATGCACACAGCTCCTGCTCCTCTCTGGGGTGAGCCCCTACCCCGGGGACTGACGGTTACCGGGCAGAGTCTGCCTCCCGCGCTTAGAGAAACACTCCCGTGCTCTGGTTTTCCTCGTGTGTGCAATAGCTAAAATCATGATGTCATGGTGAAAATCATGGCATCATGGCCTCAGGGAAGCATGCAGATGCAGGGACCTAAACATGACCCGAGCCAGCTCTTCCAAACCACATCTGCAAACCACCAGTACCAAGCCCTGCTGAGCCCTCAGCCTGGGCTTCAGCGAGGCGCTTCCCACGCTCACCGCGCTTGGACCTTGTCGGGGAAGCCCTCGTGCTACCTCACGAATAAAAGGCGGCACCGGCACCGGCCTGGAGAGGTAAAGTGACTTCCTGAGGTCACGCAGCCCGTTGGCGGCAGAGCCCAAGCCTCCCTCTGGGTGGGGTCTCCCTCCAGGGACAGAGATCACCCAGCGCCGTTGTGACCGGACTGGGCTGCAAACTCGGGAGGCAGCCAGCGCAACACACTGTTTCTGGGGCCCAGGCCCCTCGCTGGCGGGTTGGGTGTGCACACAGCAGGGGCCGTACCTGCCACAGCCATAGAGCCTTCTGGGTCCCTGTCATTCACTAACCTTAGAGTCAGTGGACTGTCCCTCTGGGTTAGAGACAGAGCCTTTTCTGTGGGTGAGTCACCTCCTACCACACTCCCTGCTTTAAGTGCTGGGGCAGTGAAGACTGGGGGACGGCTGAGTCACGTGAAAACAAATGGCATCTTAAGTTGGGGATCCCAAGTCCACAAATCCCCAAGGGCTGGGACGGGTAGGGAAGGAGGGTGAAGAGAGCCTCCGCGGTCCTGTCTGAATTCCAGCGGAGCAAACGGAAAGGTAGGCAGGGAACCTCACGGTGGGTGGGGCGGGCAACCTGTCCCCGTGTGAAGGGCAGGCGGGAGGGAGGGCGCAGCCTCGCACCAGGGCGGCAGCAGCCTTGGGGAGGGGGGAAGAAACCCTGGAATAAACACACTGCTGCCCGGCTCCTTCTAGCACCTCCCACCGGCTGCGGCCCACAGGGGTCAGGGAGTGTGGAGAGGGTGGCAGCAGGTCATCAGGGCAGCCACACAGCACAGGAGCAGGGGAGACACAGGCAGATGCAAGTGCAAAGTGTGTCGCTCAGCACTGCTGCCAGTCACTGGCCAGTCGGTGACAGTCCCTCCCTGCCCTCTGAGGGCTCCTGGACAGGTGGGCGTGCCAGAGTGGTTTCTGGGGACCTCTCCGGTGTGCGCCCCACTACGACTCTGGGCCTTTTCCCGGATTCCCTCAGATGCTGGGAAAACCAAGGCCTGGAAGAAGCAGTGATGCTTCCCCGGGATCCTGGGAACCAGCAGCGCAGGGAGGGCCCCCAGCCAGCAGGGGCCGGGGGGGCGCTGCAGCCCCTGCTCTCGCCTCCTTACCTAAAGCTCCGCTCATGCACCCGGCTCCACGCGGCGCATTTTCTGCCATGAGTGTGTGTGCGCGCGCGAGTGTGCCGGGATGTGTGAGCATGTGTGCACAGTGCACACACGGCGTACACAGGGCTGTGTGCCCGCACACACGTCTGCACATGGCCGCGTGTTCACACATGTGTGCACAGGCTGGCTCGTACACGCGCTCACATGCATGATCTGTGAGTGTGCATGGGGGTACGTGTGTGCACACGGGTGTGTGAGCACGCACGTGTGCAAGCAAACCCGTGAGTGTGCAGTGTGCGTGCGTGTACGTGTGTGCATGTGTGTGCTGGGAGGGAGTCTGTCCACTGGATGCAGAGGAGCCCTGAACCCCCTCGGGGACCGGGACGAGCGTGTGCAGGCGCGTCTGGCAGGCTGGACAGCAGCACAGGGCAGCACGGCGAGCCTGGGGTCGGCCGCGCTGTCGGCAGTGGGACGAGGGTGGGCACGCGTGTGTCCTGCGGAGAAGCCTGCAGGCTGAGAGGAAGGTACAGTGCAGCGGTGACGTGACCGAAGCCGGACAGAGAAGCGACCTTGTTCTGAGCAGTGAAGGAAGGCCGGCGCGTGGACGAGGGACACCCAGGGCAGTTATTAGCCTAAATATCCCTTGCACATGCCCACTGCTGAGAAGGTGGCGGCGGGCACAGACACTCCGTCGGAGGGAACGAGGCCCGTCAGAAAACACCCCGTGAACACACTTAAGCACCCTCCGCTCCTGTTCCAGAAACACGGCTCCTAGGCGCTGGGCCGCGGACACAGCCGAGTGGAGGAGCAGGCCCGCTCAGCAGGCCTCCACCCGCACGAGGCCGCCAAGGCGGGCAGGACGCCAGCCCCGCGCAGCCCTGGCATCAGCGTCCTGTGCGCCATCATCGTCCGGTGGCCGGAACTCAGGACTCCTGATGGCGTGGAAACCCTGAGCTGTACTAACCGGCAGAGCACAGGCAGAACGATGTCCGCGACACGGCTCTGGTGGGGACACCGCACGCTCACACGGACCAGCCAGGCGGGAGGACAGAGGGGGGCTCTGTGTGGGACGGAGCCACGACCCCAGGTCTGTGCAGAGTCTGCGCTGTGGACACGGCCGCACGGCACGTGCTCATGCACCTCTGTGAGCGAGCAGTGGACACGTTCCCCCGCTGCCCTGCCTGCCGGGCCCTGCCCCGGGTTCGCACCCCGCAGGGGAAACCACCATGATAAACAACCAAATAACATAAATAAATGCTTCTTCCATCTCCTGCCTCCTGCCTGGCTGCCCTCATTCCTGCTGCGTCTTTCCTTAAAAAAAAATCAGTGAAAGAAAGAGGCCTGGCTGACCGGACACTGGACACACCTGCACTGAATAGAGGGGATTCAGGATGGTGGACGTGTCACTAGAGGACACAGCGTTGGCGGCAGTGCCGGCGAACCCTGGAAGACTGGGAGTCGCGGCCTCCGTGCTGTCTTCTGTCCCTTTGGCGAGTGGGGGCGTCTCTCTCCTGACCTGACCTGTCGTGTGTTCCTGCGTCTGCGTCGGCCCCAGCCTGTGTGCAGGGCGGTGCCAGTGGCCACGGTCGGCCGTGTGCCCTGGACTGCAGCATCTTCGTCTGGGGATTGTTAAGAATGGAAACACACGCGGTAAGTTTTGTCAAATACATGTCAGTTTAAAGCAATGCTGAGCTGCTGGAATAAGTGAGTTAAGTGCCCGCAGACTGATCTCACGCTGCAGGCGGTGACATCAGTGCCGCCTCTGACCTGCCGGCCGGCCCCGCTCTCCTGCAGGCAGTTGTCTCTCTGTGTGGCGGGAACGAGCAGGATCGGTTCTCAGCGGGCTTGATGTTTATAGCACGGGCTTGCTGTCTGCGACCACCGCGCTGTGACGGCGCACAGGCATGTACACGCGTCCTGTCATTGTCCATTTGGCAGCGAGGTCACGTGTCACTTACAGGGACACATTCGAGAAGTGTGTCCTTAGTTGGCTCCCTCGTTGTGCGAACGTCATAGCATGAACAGAGCTGCACGGCGGCGTCTGCCTCCCACCCAGCCAGGGTGTGGGGACCGCGTCCTGTGTGCCATCCTGGTTGATGCCGTTCTGTGGCTCGTGGTAGCATATCTTCTGGTTGTCAGTTGATTCCTCAAGCCCCCCTCCTTGTCCACCCCACATGCTTTCTGCAGCCACCGCCTCCCTGCGCGCGGCCTGTGACGGCTTCCCTTTCTCGTCCCCTCCTGTGACGGCTGTGTCATGTGTCACCCGGCGTGCCACAGGCCCGGAGGCTTGGCCACGTATGATTCTGGATGCTCTTGCAAAGGCGCTCTGCGATGAGGTGGGCTCTGGGGGCTGTGCGTGGGGGGCTCGCCCGCCATTGCGGGAGGGCCGCGTCTACCAGTTGAAGTCGCAATAGAAGAGACTGGTCTCCTGCAGCAAGAGGGAGTCCTCGGCAGGTGGCCTTTGGACTTGGACTGCATCTCCTCTGGCGTCTCCAGCTGCTGGTCCTCCCTGCGTGGCTTGGACTGGCCAGTCTCCACAAGCAGGTGTGCCAGCTCCTGAAGATGGGTCTCCTCTGTGTCACCCATCTACCCACCCATCCATTCCGTGTATCTGTCCTCTATCCATCATCTATTGTCTATCTATTCATCCCTTCTACCTGTCATCTGTCCATCTATCACCCATTATCCATCCGTTCTGTCACTCATCTATCATCCACTGATCTATGAATCAATTACCCTTCTACCCATCCATCCATCATCTATTTATGATCTGTCATCATTCATATATCACCTATTGGTCTGTCATCTGTCTGTCATCCGTCTACCTGTCTGTCTGTCCATATATGTGTGTATGTATCTGTCAGTCTGTGAATCATCTGTCATCTGCCTGTCATCTATCAGATAGACAGATGATGTAGTACCTGTGCGTCTGTGCCTCCGCCTACCTCCCTAGCTACCCTCATCATATCACCGACCTGCTGTAGCTCCCTAGCTCTCATGCATCTGTCCATCCGTTCTGCAAAACCGTCCCTGTCATCTAGCTATCATCTGTCTTTATCATCTGTTCTCTACCATCTGTCTATCTGTCTCTTTCTCTGTCATCTGTCTGTCATTTATCCAGTTGGCACTCTTTCTTTGGAGAACTCCCCTCCTGCTCGCAACTTCTGTATGTGCCTTTGCCAGTTCCGGTCCATGAACTGACACTTCCCCAAATGTCTGGCATCTCTACAGCCCTATTTTCCTCCCTTCAACCCATCCAGAGCCAGCCCTGGGTGATGAGTGATGGGGACTTGAGTTAACATCAAAGTCCCCTCTGCAGCCAATCCATGTCCCACCTCCCTGCCACCCAGTTTTGGCCCGAGAGAACAGGTATGGTCACTCTGGTGCCCCGAGTTGTGTCTTGCTTTCCTGATTCAGGGGGACAGCGTGGCTGGCACCTTGCCTTTCCTTCTTTCCTTCCTTGAGCATGACATGATGTGTGGAGCAGTGGCAGCCATATGGCAGCCATGAGGTGACAGGCAGGGGATGAAGCCTCACCATGGGGAGGACTGGGGATGAGAAAGGGAACGGGTGTTTCCTCCATGCCAGTGCTCGACCGGCCCCGGGCTGCGATTCTGCCAGCACTGCTCATGTCCTTTCTGTGACGTACACTGTCAGCCTTCCTGGTGGGTGGAGGTACCACGCTCACTCTGCTGTGAAGTCATGGGCCTGTCCTGGTTCCATTTGGAGAGATGAGGCGGATGCTGCTGTGATAAGCATAACGAGTGAATGTCCCCAATCCCCTGTCCCTGACAATGTGTGTGCTCTGTTTGCCACAATGCTCTTGTGTGGCCAGGCCAGCAGCCAGCTCCAGACTCCCTCCCGAGTGGAGGAGTGACACGTCAGGGTCACTGTGACTGAGTCTCCAGGGCCTGTAGAGGGACCGAGAAAATGCTGCAGTCACAGGCGATGGGCCCTGATCTGGAAGGAAGATCTGAGCACAATGACTTGGTCTCCCATTCAGACGACTGACCAGCTTAGAGACTGCGGGGGCCTCTGGTTCTTTCTTCTGCCGAGGAACGATATTGTTTTAAAAGGAAGGTTGAGGAGAAGGAAGCACATGATTTCTTTGGCTATTATTGTCGGTGGCTCCCTCCAGCCCTGGCTCATGAACCTGCGTCCTTGATTCCACGGTCCACACCCCAGCCACCGTCGTAGCCCCTGAGCCACCAGGCTGCACCAAGAAAGAGATTCTGAACCTGAATTTCCAGGCACAAGTGCTGTAGGACCAAATGCCCTGTGTGTGGAGAGAGACTGGGCCCCAGCACTGCCGGTGAATGCAGAGGGAGGATGGTCACCAGGAGAAAATGGTCGGAATCGGGTGCAGGAAGTTTAAAGGGTGAACAGAGGGTGATGAGAGGTTGCGCTCACACCGCGAATCAGAAGGGAGGTCGAGATGGAGCACTTGTTAGGCAGATAATAAGATGACAAAGCCTCAGAATGTGGCTCGCATGGATTTAATCACTGCGCTGTCTGCTGGGCGTTCAATCAGCACCACACGCACTGTGCTAATTATTCTGACTAATTGTGTTATAATGCAATTCTTTATCAGCCCTGCTCTGTATAAATTAGGCAGGGGAAGGTAACTACCGCACGCTATATTTAAGGCAACAGAAGTGTCTCTGTTTCAGGATGACCCTGCGGACCGTTATCTCTCCCATCTCAATGAGCCCGTGGGGGCCACGACCCACCCTACATCAGGACCCCAGACTGGCCCACCCTGCGAGGAGGGGACCCGCACCCGCTGTCCCCCCTTCTCCCGCTGGAAACCTTCTCTCCGCCGTCCTCCTTCAGCGATTGTCCTTGAGAGAACACATGGAAGCGATCGTTGGCAGACAGGTCCTTCTCTGGATCAGTCAAGGTCGCTTCATGGCTGTTTTAATTTTTAAACAACATTCGAGGGGACCGTCCTTCATGTTTCTCCATGGAATGTTGTATGCGACTTACGTCGTCAGGTTTGCAAAGGTGTTTGGATGAGGACTAACGGCGCCACCTCGCAGAGAAGCAAGGACTGCTGGTGCCGGGCTGGCTCCCCGAGGCCCGGCTGGGCAGGTTTGCTGTCGCCGCCGGGAGCCTGAGCTCCTCTGTCAGTCCTTTCTGTTTAGAATGATTCTGCTGCAAGATGACGATGACTGAAGGCGAAATGGACAGACTGGTCTCCTTAGTCTCTGCACCATGTGAGGACTGACCCGCAGGGACAGTCAGCTCCCCAGGGAAGGCTGAGGTCTGCAGAATGGGTTATCCCCAAAGCCTGGGCATGATGACCTTGGGTCAAGGACGAACACCGGATGCCCCAGAGGGACTTCAAGTGGCTGTGAGATGACCTGCCTCTGAGACTTGCTTCTGAAAAGGCCTGCTTCCCTGAGGCCCTGAGTAGGCGGCCAGGGCTAGAGCTCGCCTCTGAGTCCAGCTGCCGCCTGCCCGCTGCGGCCCGTCGGGTGTCCTTCCCGGCCGCGCTCCTGCCGTCTCTCTGGCTCTGCCGCCCCGTGCTGCCTCTCGTGCCCCCGCTTCCAGCAGCACCGTGGCTTCTCCCTGTGGTCGGAAGTCTTCACAGTGGCCGGAGGGTGGTGCAGCCTGATGAGACCAAGCCAAACCCACCTGCCAAAGAGCCACAGAAACAGCAAGAGTGTGAATGTTTGCTGTTTTGAGTCACTTAGCGTCGGGGGTCACTTGCTCCGCCCCGCATTTGATGGCGACACCATCAGAACCGCCGTTTGAAGAAAGCTGGAGACTCATCCTCCGCTCGCCCCTTTCCCGTGCACGCAGTGAGCTCTCAGTGCTTGAAGCATGGGTTATCTCGAGTCATCAGCCCAAACGCCTGCTTAGAAACAGAGTGGCTGCAAGAAACAGGAAAAATTATAAGATCTCCTTCATCGTGCCGTGGGAGACGGCTGAACACTACCGATGAAAACGGATCCGAGAGCAGGCAAGATTGCGTGGAGAGGGAAACCGGGAATCAAGGGACAAAATAAAATTGACACGGTGACTGGAGATTGCATTAAAGCAAATCCGTGATTGAGAAGACCAGGCAGAGACGTTCATTCTCAGAATAGAGGAGGGACACAAATGCACATCGGAAAAGTAACACTGAAGACAGGTTCAGAAATCTGCTCTATCAGAGCAGAACAAAAGAGAAAACAGCAGGTAAACAAAGAAACACGCGGTTCTGCCACAGACTGGATCGCCCCACCCTGCCACTCCAGTTCATGAGCACAAGTGCTAACCCACAGAGTGACTGGATTGGGGGGGTTTCAGGGACAGAGATCAGAGGTGTGGGGCTGTCCTGAGTCGCTGTCAGTGGCGCCACCGCAGAGGGCTCTCCCTGCGTCCAGGGGACGGCTGCGAGGCTGCACGCAGGCGAGGGCAGGAGACGAGGCCTCGAAGAAACCTGCCTTATCGACAGCTTGGTCTTGGACTTCGAGTCTCCAGACCACGAGAAATAACCTTTCTGCCTTCTCATTCCCCGAGTCGCTGCTGTGTTGTCATGTCAGCCGTGGCAGAGTAAGCTTCCCGAGGCAAAGAATGTCTTTTCTCCAGATCAAATCTCCCTGCAAGCCCTGTTCAAAGGTGAGCTTGGCCTAGAAACTTACAGAGCTGTTCAAGACATGCGTTGAAAAGAGAGAAACTCTTGATATATTCTGATGGTACTTTAGCCTTTCAACGGTGAAGGGACAACTCACAACGCTGAGGGAGGAAAGTCAAGTCTGGGTCATCAAACGTTTTCTTTTTTTTTTACCTGATAGTAGACAAATTTTAATAATGATAGCTTAAAAGAACTATTTTACAATAATAACTAAATAATGAGAATCCAGCATTCATTGAACTCATTCCATTTCAGATGCTGGGCTTTGCGGAGATTTTACTTAACCTTCATGACAACAGTCTTAACTAGATATTGTGATGATCCTGGAAAGAGAACCCTACAAATCAATTAGAAAAAAGCAGGCGCCCCCGTGGAACCATGAGCAAAAGACCTGCAGTGGGATAGGCTGTGAGGAGAACACTTCTCGACAAGAGAAGACTGAAAAGAAACCAGTGGTCAATGGTCAAATCCTGAACAGTGGTCCATGCGTCGCCCTTCGCTGCAAAATGAATTAATAGACGCAGTAGCTGCATGTCGCGCATCAGCCGGTAAGTCAACATGCGGTCTTCTCGAACGCCCAGCGGTACTTGCTCTCATGCAGGCATCTGCTCCTGCCCAAGGCCGTACAGAAAAAAAACATCGATGCATTGCCCAAGAATTGTGTGTACATTCTGGGAACACCAGTGAGTAAGATGAAAATACAACTGGATCCTTAGGAAGCAAAAATGATCAAAGCACCTGGGTAACGAAAACAAAAGCATTTCAGTGAAGAGCTCAGGAACTGGAGTCGAGCACAAAGAGGGATGGGAAATGGCTTCACACAAGTGGCAGTGAGGGCCCAGAGCACCTGTGAGCAGGGGCCAGAGAGAGTCTCAGGAGGACTCACAGCTCCCAGCGGGGGACGTGACACGAAAAGGGGAAGTGAGGGCTCTCTGTATTCACCTTGACTACAGAGAAAGGAGCGAAAATGAAGCCAAGAAATCAAGCGTGTGGAGCTGATACATTTAGGACAGAAGCAAGTAGAATGCAAAAGCAACAAAAATTTTGAAAAGAAAATATTGAAAAATTCTTCTAGCAAGAACCATAAAAACCCAAGAAAATGAGCACAAATTCATAACTTTAAGGAAAGAGAAGCTAGAACCAGAGAAAGAGTAGAATCATAAATCTCAGAAATACGTTTTAATTCATCTGAAAGCCTTGTCAAGATTGGAAAAATTTTCAGGAAATAAAATCTAAATAAGGAAGGAGTTGAAAATCATAGTACATCTATTTTGTGGAAGAAATGAAAAAATCAAATATTTTCAAAAGGCCAAAATAAAGCACAAAAATCATGATAGCAATCATAACTATAACAAGTCAATCTAGACCAACATCAATCAAAAAACCCTTTGTAAAATATATATCCATCAAGTCCAACAATGCCTTGAAATAATACTGCATCTGGCCAAGTTGAGTTTATTGTAGGCTTGTAAAATATGTTTAGCTTAAAAAGATCTACTAATATGCCTTCATAGTACGTCAAAGGAGCAAAAATGTGCTTGTCTCAGTAGATGCTCATGTAATATTTTAGAATAATTAGCATTCATTTATTATTAAAACTTGTGTTAGATAAAAAAAATACCTCAGTAGAGATTCTCTTTCTAAAGGTAGTAACTAACCTCACATTGAATGCTGAAACATACTTTTACTATGCTCAAGAGCAAAGCAGGCAAATGCACTTCTTCCTGGGTTTAGTTTGGAATCAGTTGAGCAGAGGATCAGACAGATGGGGCTCAACTGTCAGCTTCTTTCTTGTAAAGCTGACGGAAGAAGTTGGCTTTACATCTGAAGCCAGAGCTGCTTGCTAGCAATCCTGAATTAGTTGACATGGACAATCGCCAGCAGAGAGAACAGAGCACCCAAGTACCCACCTTTCAGAGAGTCAGCTCAGAGAGAATCTGGAAGGGAATAATTGCGAACACATTCTTTTTCTCAAATCTACTAGCAAAGTGTGCCTGGGGAGAAAGACATGAGATTAGAGGGAGATCAGGATGCATACAGGGTTTTGAATATGTAGACATAAAGCCAAGGAGGCCTCTCACAGTGTCCTGCACTAGAAGTCTTGGCCAGTGTATTAAGATAGGAAAAGAAATTAGAGCAACAAATACCTTTAAAAAAAAATCGAAGTGATTGCTATTATCTGCAGATGACACAGCTCTTTGGAGAATCTAGCTGAGTCAACTGAACATTTCTGTAAGTTCTAACTATTATTTGATGTCTCCAAATGATAAAATGAATAGCTTTCCTGTATACCAGCAAAATTAGACAACTGGGCAAGTATGAAAAATGAATTCTAGAAAAATAAATTTATATCAAAGTCCAGGAACTTTAATAAATGAAGAATGCTGAAGAAAAATTGCCTCAATACCAGGTGACAAAATACATTTTAGAATGACACATTTTTTTTTTAGAGGAAAGGTGCAGGCAGGAATTAAGGTGAATAGGTAGACAGGAAGAGAGAGAGGAAGAAGCATTTTATTTTTATTTAGTTGCTCACACTGGTTGCTTCCCCCTGGACAGGGGATGTGAACCCGTGGGTATGTGGCCTGTGCTACTTTGGAGGCAGTTGACCTGATCGCTGCTCCACCAAGGCAGGGCTCGCCAAGACACAATAATTAAGTATGGCAATAACAAAGAAATATATGGAAGATCAATGAAAGAGCAAAGGAAGTTTGGAAACAGAAACAATACATAGGCTTAGAAAAAGAAATAGTATTTAAATCAAGAAAGGCATGATTTTCTATACATGGAATTGGAATTAAAAGTTAACTTTGTCACATTATACACCAGAAGATAGTCTGGATGACTTAAAAATTTAAATACTAAAAATAAAATCATGTGACCACTAAAGGAGACTATAGATACATATATTTATTACTTGAGAGTTAAGAAATTCTCCCTAAACATTAAAAAGTTATAATCTAGAAGAAGATTTACTTGGTCAACCAAATAAGCTTAAATTTCTAAAAATAAAATACCCCCAAAACAAAAGGAGTATATGTAAGAATCCATGTGAGACTTATAACAGAATATCAAATCTTCACATGTAAAGAGCATCTTAGTGTTCAATAAGCACAGCTCCAAGTGTCCAATGGTAAAAGGAACTATTTATAGTCATTTCATAAAAAAAGTTAAAATGCCAAGCAATCTGTTAAATGTCAGATTCCATTGCTCTTCAGAGAAATGCAGTAAGGTATTAACCTGACAAAGCTTTCAAAATATTTGTGTATTGAAGAGACTGCAGACAAAGGGGCATTTGCATACATTTGTGGTGGATATAACATTTCTAGAACACAGAATGAATAGCACAATCACTGTTTCTGGTTCGGCATTTATGAAATTATGCTGAGAGAGGAGGGCAGATTACAGAGGGCTGTCTTTAAATGAGCATTTAACATTTTTAAATTATATTTTCTGCTTATTGCAACACAAGGATTCCTTTTGTAAATGTGGTGAAAAAGCTATTTTAAAATGACACGTGAGAATAATGCAGATAGGCTGAGGAAGGAGTAAAAGATGGGAGCGTCCCTCGAAGGCATGAAGTGACAGTGATCAGAGGTGTGACGTGGTGTGGAGCAGAGGACGGTCCAGAAACCCTCCTCCGCGGACACCGGGTCTTAAAGCCCTTAGAGCTGAAGCACCATCGCTTGCAGGATGTAAGCCTGAGCCTGCTGGGACTGTTCACTGGGTGGGGACACCGGTGGAAAGTCCTGCAAATTGGGAGTAACCCAAATAGCCAACAACAGGTAATTTGCTGAGTGAATGACGGCACGTCCGTGCAGCGGAGCACGTGGTGGTAAGAATGCAGTGACGGTGAAGCTTAATGGCACGGAGAAGGGTCGACTCTTTATTGAAACTCTGATTTCATACTGAATGCTTGTTGTGAGCCGAATATTTGGAAAACAGAGCTATTTATTTCAAGACTTGAAGGGTGTGCATGCTTTAATTCTGTTCATGACCTGAGTCTATTTTTCCTGTAACGTGCGTCTCTTTCTTTTACAAGAAAACATGTCATAGGCGTGATTTACACACAGTTGATAAAAGGAGAGGTTTTCAGATCAGCGAGACTCAGCTTTAAAATAACGGAGTTTATCAGTAGACCGAGGACGCATCAGTGAGAAGCGGGTTGGCCAGCCACAGATGAGAGAGAGAAATGCTAACTCCAAGCCAGTACCCTCCTGTGAGGGAGAAGACTTCTGACCTGAGATAGGGAAGATGCCCAGGCAAGCCCTCTCTGCTGTCAGATGGGCGGCCGAGAGCACCCTGGCCGGGAGTCCAGGCATGCAGCACCTCCCTAACTCTACCGCTCTGTCAGAAGGACGCCTGACAGCGGAGGCCGAGGAGTCCCCAGCTGGAGGCTCAGGACAGCTGGTGTGGAGTCCAAACTGAGTCCGAAGGCCTGAGACCCAGAGAATCAGGACTCTGACTTCCCCTTTGAGGACAGGAGAAGACCGGCCTGTTCTAGTCATGTCCTCGAGGGACTGGCTGACCCCCAGGAGGGTGACGGCTTTATCCAGACTGTCACATTTGAAATCTTCTGGTTCGAATGCTAATCTTATATGGCAAGTTCCCACCTTCACAGATACACCCAGAAATAATGCTCAGCCAGATATCTAGTCAAGTCGATGCAAAATCAGCCATCACAGGGCAGGCTGTCCAGCCTAGGATTGCAGGGATTTGAGAATGTTTATAGCTTAAGAGATAAAAGCTTATATAGGAACTAAATGATGGCGCCTAAGGGCTGGTGGTCAGAGGGAGTCAGGAGCCCTGTCTCCAGCGGGAGCAGAAACATACCTGATACTGAAGGAGGATGGACAGGTGCCCCAAAGACAGAGGTACATTTGTCCTGGAGTCCAGGTGACTGAGGGAGAGGCTAAGGGTCTCTTCTTTTGATGAAAAAAAAAATAAGGAGCAGGTAGAGAACTGGATCCCAGCGGTGAAAATCAGAATCCTGTTGTGGTCACTGTTAGCTGATGAGGACCAAAGAGAAGCCTGAAATTCGAGTGGAACTTACAACAGGGGAAGCGTTCTTATCAGAGTCCATCAGGTGCCTTATTCTTCTCTGAAGTGTTACAGAGAGACATGGCTTGGCTTTCAATTGTCCTTAATCCCAAAGAATCATTTCTGAGAACCTTTACTGCTGGCTGCAAAGCCTTGGTGGTCAAGATCCCTGGTTCCAGGCCTCCTAGTCTGGGGGCGGGGAGACAAGAGTAGACAGAAGGAAAGGTGACCGACTCAGCGCGGGTGGTCTCGCTGTGGGAGCCGAAGAATTCACAGTTCAGGGGCAGAGGGGGTGAGCGAAAGGACCACAGGTGCCAGGCCAGGTGCGCAGGGGAGGAGGGTGCCCTGGGCAGGGTCAGCAGGCAGGGTCCTGTCTGCCGGGCTGCCTGTTGATAAGCATGACTCGTCTTTTTAGAGGACGTGAATAAACGACCCGAGTGGCATTGCGGGAAGGATGGTTCGAAAGGAGAGGAAGGAGGTGCCTGCGAGTGGGGAGAAGGTTCCCGTGTCACAGGCATCTAAAGAGAGTGGCTAATGAGTGGCAAAAGAGTGAGATTAAACAGTCCATGTGATTATGCATTTAAGCTTCTAATTTTAAATCCAGCACCCTAATTAAGCATAAATTATTTTGCCATTCAAATGTATTCCGGCTTGAAGCGCCCTCTCGGTTGGTGGTAAGGGGAGGAGGGCAGAGGGGAAGCAGCCACACTCGACAATCAAAATGATCTGTGGCTGCTGCCCGAAGCGTCCTGCCAGAGCCGGTCTCCGCCGTCGCCGTCTCAGACCGCGCTGGCGCCGTCACCCTGGCTGATGTCTGTGCCTTTGAGGAGCTGCCGCTGCGGGTGTGGGTTGACTTCTCGGGCTGAGGTTCCTTCTTCCTGAGCCTCCCCAGCCCGCGCGTCTTCCTGGGTCCTCCCAGGTCCTCAGCCTGCAGGATCCCGCGGTGTGAGGCATGGAAGCGTCCAGTGTACGCACGTCTGGAGTAAGTCAGAGCGAGAGCCCACCAGCCATGGTGGCCACGGAGATGGGGAGCCAGCCCCACTGTCGAAGCTGTGAGATGGGCGAGTCTGTCCCAAAGGGAAGCCGGGAGTCCAGAGCCACAGGAGGGCGGGACGATGGTTTCCTGACGACAGATTGGAGAAGCGCCTGCGTCTGAGGACGCGAGTTCCTGCAGGTGCCCCTCCCCTCAGGCGATGGGCCAAGCGAGGGGCTGCTCCAGCTCTCAGGGATGACCCCGTTGTTGCTCCTGTCCCACAAGCTGGACAATGCCACTGTCGTGGGGGCAACGCGCTCCCGGGGAGGACGGGGCTCTCGCTCCTGGTACCTTGCCAGGTGGCCTGGAGTTGCCAGGACCTGGGTCCCTCATGGCAGAGTGGCTAAGCGTGAATCTGTCGCCAGCAGCCCGTGGGCCCTGAGCCGGAAGCAGGGGCAGAGCAGAGGTGTCCTCCAGTCAGAAGGCGGCAGAGCGTGAGAGGTGCCAGGCTGACGTCCTCCAATCAGTTTAAAAGAGGACCCATTGGGAGGACCTGGGCAGGGGTAAGGGCCACCAGCCTCCTTAAAAACCTGAGCCCAAAGCTCCCCGTGGCCGGTTTCCTCTTGGAATACGGCTGCCCTTGTCCCAGCTCTTATCCCATCTTCAATAAATCTCACTTGCTTTCAGCTGACTGTGCTGACTTCTTTGTCCCCAAGCGGAGGGACATGACGAAATCTTCTCTCAGGCTCGCAGGAGCCCTGGAGCGAGACCCCAAGACCCTTGCGGTCACACTCTCACCCCTGAGTTTGCGACCACTCAAGTGTGGAGGTCATAGCAAAACAAAGTCACATGTACACGTGTATGCGCGAAGCCTTCTGTTCCAGACACTCTCAAAGAGTGGAGCGTGGAAACCCTGAAGTCACATAACCCTCCTCCCTAGGCTTTATTTTATGATCGACAAAATAATTGAACACCTCTTCGCAAATTAGAATATGTTTTTAACGCAGTCTATGGAAGGGAAGGGCTCGCAGAATCCCAGGGACGGGAGGGAGAATTGCAGAAAGCACAGGAAGAGCTTCCCAGGCTAAGAGAGCAGCAGGTGCAAAGGCCCTGGGGCAAGGTAGTGCTTGATGTGTCTGGGGAACTGTGGCTGCAAGACAGAGGAAAAATGGGGTTAGGGACTTAAAAGACATGGATGTTCTGCTGGGAGAGGTGGGAAATTATCACTGACTCAGCTGCCTTAGTGCAGAGCCAGGGAGACACGGCGGAAGCCATTGCACCGGTTTGGGTGGGAGCTGTCTGCCTGGATCTGTGCCAGTGGGTGAGACGGGAGGGTTTGGAATCTGGAGAGATTCTGAAGACAGAGGAGCCAGGCTCTGCTGGTGAACTGATGCTGGAGGGAGAGGCGGAAGAGTCGAGGAGGAGTCGAGGAGGAACAAGAGGATGGACTTTTCCTCACCAAGCCAGCGAAACTGGCTAGAAATAGAGGAAACCAGGAGTTTGCTGTAACTTCCCACGTGTGAGCGGCCCGCTGCACATCCACGGAAGGAGTTGAGCTGGCAGCTGGAGGTCCATCCGCATCTTCAGTTTGAGAGAAAAGGACAACGGGGATAGGAATTTGGCGTCATCGGCATTTCGAGGATTTTTGATGGGCTGCTGTCATTCAGGGCGTGAGTGCTGCTGGAGGAGAAGAAGCTAAGGCATCTGAGAAAAGACCACCAAGAGGGAGACTGAGGAGGCGAGGGGGATGGACGGAAAGCCACCATGGGGGGCGTCGGGAGAGAAGGCAGCCTGCAGGGGGATGTCCCGGGCTAGTGCGTGCGTCCGGTCTGAGGACCACTCTCTTGCCTCGAGGCTGTCAGCCCGCACGCCATGAAGGTTGCCGGAGTGAAGATGGTGCTCAACGCGGATTTGCACGCAGTGTTTGCGCATCGCCAGAAACAGGAACTCGGCCAACCTCCTGCAAAGGCAGAAATTGCCCTCAAGTGGTTATTAACAAAAGCATACTCACCTTTATGGAGGTATGATTTACACCGAATAAAATGCCCTCATTTAAGTGTTCTATGAGTTTCGACAAGTGTCCCCAGTCACGCCACCCACCACCACTGAGACGTAGAACGTCTTCGTTGACCCCAGATCTCCAGCAGGAATAAAAAGAGTCATCGCCAGCCAGACTGGAGCTGGAGTCTCTTCAGTGTGACGTGCAGACACTGCTGGGTGGCGCGGCCACCCTGGGCTCACTGAAGGCCAGTTTGCAAGGACTCGGAATCTGAACTGCGCTGAAATGAGAGACTTATTCGCTCATCTCAGTCTTACCTGGTCCACCTGCCTCCCAAGTCTGGGTCAGGAAAGATCCTTTTTTGTAGACATAGGAGGTCAGTGGCCTTGGTGAAAGGGTGCTGGTCTCCGAGAGACTAAGTGCGTTCAGGCACAGGGAGGGTGGTGTGAGGGACACAGTTATCGGCTGCCCGGGCTGCATGTTTGACTGACCACGCCACTAGGAGCTGTGACGAGACTCCCTCTCCTCCAAGGAGAGCGCACCTGTCAGGGATCCACACCTGGGGGGCCGGGGGGCGCCCAGAACTCAGGATGCTGGGAGATATATTCCCAGCTCTGTGTCCCTGGCAGCAGTGGAGAGAGAAGCGGGGAGAGAAAAAGTGAACTCTTACCACTGGCCACTCACAGGACTGCCCTGGGGGCCTTCTCTCCATTGCAGGTGCCCAGCTGGTGAGTGGGTACAGTGCCCAACAGGGGAGACCCCTGCAGGGTCTGAATGGCGCCCTGGCTCGCTCACCCCTGTGCACAGAACACCCGGAGCGAAGGCCTGGGGTCCTGAAATGGGCCAGGGCACGCCTGTGAGGTGCTCTCTGCCTGTCTGGGGAGGAGGAGTGGGGTTGTTGCTAAGAGCTGGACCACGAGGATCTGGGATTTACTCAGTCAACTTGAGGCTGCTAAGCCCTCGGCCATCACGTCTCCGGGGCTAGTCTGGGTTAACATCGTACCAGCCATGTGCCCGGGGAGCTGAATGGATTGTTTGTGCCTTAGTACGTTCATCGCCAAAATGGGAGCTGACCAGGCCCAGCCCACGCAGACCTCAGGACACGCTCCTTCACGGTTGCATGAGTGGTGTGCAGGGGGGCACGGCCGGGCACTCTGTGAGTGCAGAAGGACCACGTGAGGACCGGAATTTCTCCGCTTCCTGTGGAGGATACGGACAGGCCACCTGCTGGCTCACAGGCATGACGCAGCGGGGACTTAGGCCCTCTTTGCCTGGGTCTCACTGTGACCACCACCCACCAGGGGCCTGGAAGACACCAGGAACCAAGCTTGGGAGCCCAGGGCTGGGTGTAGGGCAGAGGATGGTGGCCCAGGGCTGTCCCTTCCACTGTGATGTGTGGTCTGTTTTCCCACGAGCTGGGGTAAAATTCTTCCTTGGGTTTGCTGTCGCTCCAAGCCCTTGGTGTCTGACCGAGTCAGTGGCGGACACTAAGCAGGGTGAAGACAACATCACTAGCAACTACCTCTCCTGCCAAGAAGACTCAATTTCCACTCAACGCCTGCTCAAAGCCAGTTTTTCCTGCTGCTCGGCGGGCAGAGGAGCGCGGCAGGTGGCCTCGCCAGCTGGACCCACGTGCCGCACTGGAGCCGCACTCGCTTCTCACGGAGCTGAGACCAGCTGCCAGGGTGCGATACCTCACTCCTGCCTGGAGGTTTGGGGATTGCCTGTGCGCTGGCCCAATGGTGACAAAAGGCCAGATGACTGTGTCTGAAAGAAAAGAGCCCATTTTTTTTTTTTTAAAAGAAACGGCGGCAAAAGAGGCATAACATTGAGTGTGTGCCACCACTGCAGTCACGTGGATTAATATCGCATCGGTAATCTTTTAGTTATTCTTCACCGATCTTCAACGACTGAACGAAGCGTCCAGTTCTGTGGCAGGAGGCACGTTGACATGATGTCACCCGTTGGCCTCCGGAGGTTCGTCCTCGTTCCCACCTGGAGCTCACTGCCCCGGCCCCCGCCCTTCCACTTCCTGACGCCCAGACACTGCGGGGCCTCACGAGAGGGGCCCAGCGCGCGTCCTCCTGGCCCCCGCTGCCCGCGGCCTGATGTCCCCCTGCTCCACCCACAGGCACAGGGCCAGGTACTTCTGCCCTTTAAATCCTGCAGGCTTTGCCGCGTGAAGCAAGTCAGGACAGAGACCGATGGTGGGAGAATTTACCTCGAGCTGAAATATGGGGACAAAACAGATGAACTGAAAAAATAAAATCAGTGTGAGCCTTTGGGTCTCGACAACAAAACAGCAATTGCCGGAGGGAAAAGGCTGGGGGCAGATCAAGTGGCGGAGGGGGCTTTCGTCTGGATCGTTTGATTTTATTTCCCCTCCCTTTCTTGTTGCTTAAAAAAAGTTTTCTTTAGTTTCCTTTATCGACTCTATTGCTTAGTCTTAACTTTACCTACAGGTAAGCCTCCCCGTTCAAACACGCCAGCACGCACGCGCACACACACACACCACACACACATACCACACACACACCGCACACACATACACACACCACACGCACACACCACACACACAC